>VXBA01002512.1:1264958-1379893 GCA_013399895.1 Serilophus lunatus
GTCTTTTTCTCCTGGCGGAAATGACGAGGCGGCTCCTGCCACCCGAAAATATCTCCAAGTGAAATGGGAAGCGACACCCGACGGCCGCCCAGGGCGGGGGAGCGGGGGGAGTCGGGATGACTCGCAAGGTGCCGCGGCCGGCGGGAGGGGGGACTGGGGCGGCGGCAGCGACGAGCACCTGCTCCCGGCGAGGCCGGGGGAGCGCAGCCAATGGCACCGAGCTGGCGCTTAGGGTTTGAGTTTGTTGGATTTTATTTTCCGTGAAAAAAGCGGCGCTGCGTGGGCGGGAAAAGTTTGTTGGGTTTTTGTGGGTTTGTTTGGTGGTTTGTTTTTTTTTTCGGAGGGGGATTTTTTGAAGAGAAGCTTGGCTGCAAAAGGGCGATGATGGGTGGTGACGCCGGGCGCCCCAGGGAGCCGTGCTGCTGGGCAGCACCGATGGGGTGGCGGCCTTTGGCCGGGATCTGCGGGCGGCCTGGAGAAGGTAGGGAGAGGAGAGGAGCTGCGCCTTGTTTTGCTCGCCTCACGCCGAGGGTGCTGTAACGGGACAAACTGCAGCGAAGTCAGCCAGCAGAATGGGTGTAGGAATGCGGGTAGGACTTAGGCAACCTCAGCGAGGAGAGAGCCCCGCAGGTGCTCCTCTGCTCTCCCTGTCCCGTGGGTTGCACCACCAAGATATGGTGGCAGTACGTGTGAAAATGCATCATCTCTGCAGCGGACAATCATTGCTGGAGCTGTTCATCTTGCTGTTTCCCCAGGCTGCATCATCCTGGAGGCTACTCCAAAAGCAATTCCCACAAAGCCTATGCCCACACTGTCTTTTTGTAGGAGCCCCTCCCAAGTGCAGAAAGATTCCTCCTAGGGTGGCCGTGGCACCCTGTTCAGGCATCCTTCCTAGAAGCCTCTGCTCTCAGGAGTTGGCATCTCCATGCAGCAAATAAATAGTGCTGAAAGGGTATTTTCCTGCTATTCCTTGGCTAGTGCACAGCCTTGACTGCATTTGCATTCACCCTGCTTCTCCTGCCAAGGCTGAGGCAGCGACCATTGAAATGTTCCCTCTGACGGTGTTGGCTGCTGAACGCCAGCTGCTGACACTGACGTTTAATATCTGTATGTGAGGAAAAAAGAGGATTCCCTCAGCCCTGGAGTGGTAACAGCAAAGGAATCCATTCCTTTGCACAGTATGGGCAGTGAAAGAAGTTCTGCTGTTTCTTCAATGTGTGAGGCTGAAGTATTAGTGATGAGGGCCAGTAAGGCGCACATAGGGTTGGTAACACTTCTTCCTGGAGACTCAGGGAGAGTCTCCCTACCAGCGTTAGGTGGACTTGACCTTCACTTTGAAGGATTTGCTTATCTTTGAGAAGGATCTTCTTTTTACTGAGAACAGGGGCTTACACACTGTAATTTTTCTCGCATTTGGCTCTAAACTCATGTCTCCTGTATCACATTCCTGCCAACATGCTGACGAGGCCTTCTGCTTCCAAAGAGGTTGAGCTACCTAAAGCCACCGAAACAATAAACCTCACTTGCAAATTAAAGTTGACTTTTTTACTTGGGAAAGGTTTGAAAGGTATTCAGAATCTTTAACATACTGGATTATTATTGTTGAAAGAGCATGTCATAATTTTAATTAGAAACCAGCAGTTTGAAAGGTTTAGAAGTGTGAATACCAAAGAGCAGACTGAAGTCTGACACACAGTTTATAGTACCATTGTGTAACTCTCATCTTGCTGAAACTCTCATTGTGCTGAAAAGCAGACGAGAACGGGGGAAGTAAGTCCTCTGTCCATGTGTTAGAAGTCCTATAGTTTATAATTATGCATGCGCTGGAAATCTTATAGCTTGCCAGTATAATTTGTAGCTAAAGCAAGTTTTCTAGTAAAGCATCTATGACCCAGCACTGTCCCCATGGTTAGTCTGTATTACTTTCAAAACCCTTTTGTAGAGGTTTTATCAAATTATTGAATGGTAAAAGGGAATTTACTCCTCCACTTCAGTAAACAGATGAAATGCTGAGCATGGGATCATATTTATTTGTTTATTTATTATTGTTCTCATAGAGCGTAGCCATCTCATAAATATTGGGATAAGTCCCACTGCTTTATTCAGATCTTATTTCAGTCTCACTGAAGAACATTGGCTTGGCTATGGTGGAGAGGACATGGCTCTTTATGAGTGATGATAAAGATATCCACCCACAGTATTTAATGTGATGACCTATCACAGCAATGTATTTTATAGTCAGGACATGTGCTACATAGAAGTAATTTTTTTAATTTGCTCTAAATTTATTGCTGCCTGATTTTATTATTGTTCTCTCTTTCTAGGGTAAGAAGTCAAAAGGAGAGCTGAATGACTTTTTATGCTGATCTTAAACTCGTGCCTCAGCCAAAATGCCTTAACCAAAGTCTTTGGGCTGTTTTCATGTTTTACTTTAGTGGCCTTCGTCTTGCTGTCACACTTGTATGAGTCAGGCCTTTTATGTAAAGTGTATGGGGTAGGATTCTGCAGAGATCTACTACAGACTTATGTCTTAACTCATCTTTTAAAATCACTCTGATCCATATAGTGCATTAAAAATTACTGTGTTGAAAAATATATCTAAATATACATGTTGTTAGGAAAGTCTCAATATATTAAGTAGTAAATGTAAAAACACTGTAAAATTCAATCGTGAAAAAAAATAAAGAACAGGAATGCGTTTACAACTGAAGACCGGTCCCAGCAGTATAGACTGTATATCTACTTAAATATCCGTTCTCTGAGCATCCGTGGATATGGATGGACAGCTCCAGCAAAAAAGTTTGAGCATACATACCTCCTAGATCAGCACTTCAGACTGCAAGCTCACAGAAGATTCTGCTTTTCTGTCATGGTGTGTTGTCAAGAAAAATCCCTCTCTAGAGTTCAACTATTCCAGAGTTCAGCTGCTACAGCAATGGAGATTAAAAATATTACCAGTAAATAGTTCAAGTCTGTCTAATAATGTGCTTTTTGTGCCTATTTAATCAATGGACAACTTCTGAAGTAGAACACTGCTTATCCTGAATAAAGGTGGCAGTTAGATCCAGATTCTAACGCTGGTACATTGAGTGGGCCTTTATGTATATGAAGCCAGACTCCACAGTGGGTACCAGTGATGGGTACAAGCATAACTATGTTTTCCCAAGAAACTTCATGGATGTTTTGCTAGGGTCTCTAGAAAACATACAAGATGCTCAGAAATGACAAAATCTTGCCCTGAAGTTAGGGAAAGCAATTTAGCTCTCAAAAGATGTTGTTCCTGGTGCTTGATATTAAAGCTGATTCTTTAAGTGGAAGGAAGGTGAAAACAAGTGGAGGCAAATGAACAGCAACTAAAGCTGAGGTCTAATAAAAACAGAGTAAAAAATAACAAGCAAACAGAGCGAAAAAAGCTAATACGTTCTTCAAGTTAATAAAGCTTGCTTTTTAGTGGCAAATAAATTCCTGATTTTTACAAAGGAGGCTTTATTTGATAAGAATCGAGCTTTTCCATTGGTATTAGCTCATGCTACAAATATCTGCTTTGGATGCCGTATCTGCATTACTAGAGGATTTTATTCCACAGCTTGTGGCAACATGTAGAACAAGTTGTTACTCTCCTTAAGACATTCATTCATCTCCTGTCTTATAGGGTTGCCATCTGTCCTCTTCCCCAGAGCCCTTTTGCCTTCAGAGTGGTGTCTGAACTGATGCCTCATCAGTGTGAAGATTGCTGTCCCTGCCAGGGCTGGCATCTTCCAAGGGGAAGAGAGAATAAAGTGAAGGTGGAGGGAAATAACAAATTGCCTTGTTGCCAGGGGCCCATGGGCAAGTAAAGGAGGAAGAGGAAAATTCATGATCAGAGGTATAGTGAAGCAGTAAGCCTCTGAGGAAGGTAGAGACTGGGAAGATTAGGAAACTTTAGAGGAGCAAAGGAGCATAGATGGAGTTGGAGACCCAGGCTGATTTAGTCTGGGGTCTAAATCTGACCAGTTGTCCCTGGCACTGGAGCAGCGGGGAGGTGTAAAGGCCTGGGGATGGGATAGGAGTTGCATTCCAGTTGAGCAGGCAACTCTCGGGCCCACCAGCGCACTGGCAGCTTATTCTGCATCCATTGGCAGCCTCTACCCATACAACAAGGAGGCCAAAAAGACAATGACCCTCCATTGACTTAGGGCCTAAATTGCGATCTTCCATTCCCTCATTTCTTGCCACTCTTCTTCTTCAACCTTTGTGAAAGCACAAGTCTTTTAAAATAGCATTTCAAATGCAAATATCCTACTCTTAAAGTACACGCCTTACATCTCTGATAGTTTATTTTGACATAAATGGGGGTGGGGGGTGTTGTGCAATTGATATTGTTTTGTATAATCAGAAATAGAAATCATAATCCCCCAAAGATGTTTAATAATTTAAAGTATTCAGAACTCAATTAAGGCTATTAAGAGATTAGAAATTAGATTAAAGTTGGCTAACGGGTAAAAATTCAAGGACTTCAAACATCTTTTGTAATACAAAGGCTCTTAAAAAATGAACAGGCTGAGGATTTCCCCAGGAAATTCCTATCATTTTAATTAGGTTTCTTCATTTAAAATAAAAAAAGAAACCGTTCCATACACAATTTGAGTCCCACTGCCTCTCAAACAGTGGACTCAAGTAATTGCCTGCTGAGATCTCCTCCTTCCCTAAGTTTTGGGGGACATGCAAAGGTTTAATAGGTTTTGACAATCAGGGGGACCACCCCAACCATCTGACATGTTCTTCTGCATTGATGCCTGCCAAGGAATTTCTCTCAACCTTTCCCGTGGTGGTGGGAATTACCTTTCCTCTGATCAGATATTTTCTCTGGTCCAGATTGTATCCACATCTTGTTTCCTTCCATATGGAGTCAAGCAACTGGTTCCTTTTGTTGCTGAAAAGAAGAGGAATCCCTAGCAATGTGGTGGGCACTTGTCCTTCTTCACCTCTTGGTTTTCCCCGTCCGAGCATCTCTGTTCGGCTTCACAGCAGTGCAAAAGATGGGAATGAGTGATGCTGCTGTGAGGAAGGTGCGAGCCAGTGGCTGAAGAACAATGGATACATCCCTGCAGATGCAGAGGTTTTTCAGGAGCATTGGCCACCCTGTTGGAGGTGTAGAGGGAGCTGCCTTTTCGTAAGAACAGTTTTCCATTCCTTTTTGAAAATAAATATCTGGGTGCTAGCCTAAGGCTGCGTCTATGCTACTGCAACACAAACGGCTCGAAACAGTAAGAAATCCAAGGGAAGGTGTGCTTCTGTGCTAAAAAGATTATAAAAGAAAATAGTTACTAATTATTAACATCAGGTTCTCGCTCATTATTAGCATCGCAAATGTAAAATGGCTGTCAATAAGACTCAGCTTGGAAATCTCATTAGAAAGAAATGTCACAGTTTTAAATGCTGGTTATAAATGCTATTTTATTACCTTTGGAATGATTGGCTGATTTGGTTAAAGGCAAGGAGTGGCTCCCCTTGAGGTATATATTTTTTTAATTCATATTAGCAGAAGAATAATAAATATCTGATCATTTTCTGAGCAATCCTGAAAATATTTGATATTTCCAAAGAATGTAGTCATCTAAGTTGCACACTGGAGTATAAAAGAAAAAGAATAATGATATGGTAATATAAAAAGGGCAAAACCATAATGAGGAGGGACATTTGTCTGTATACTCAGAAAAGCACAATCTGTCTCCCTGGTAATTTGGTGGAGTACAGAAAGTATTACATGCCATATTACAAGTATTGCATTTTATTTCTGACTTCAGGAATCATTGCCATATGTTCAAAGTCAGACATGACCTCTTAAATATAGTGTGTTCTTTGTTCGTGCTGTGCGGGCTTCATCTTGTTTGGACAGTATTATTCTGAATACATTAAAGAGAATATAAATCTTCCAGGGCCAGAAGACTTCATATCTTTTGTGCATGGAGTGGATAGGAGTAATTTGGCTCCTATTAACCAGAGAAACTTGATAGATTTGCTTTATTTCTCATACCCAACAACTTTTTCTAAAAACTATTGTTACGGAAATAGTCCCAAATTTCAAGAAGCCTTTGTTACTTTCAAACATATTTTACAGCAAAAGGAAAAAACAAACATATTTTCAAATATTCCTAGTGTAAAGCAGCATATTGATGTTACAATTGAATATACCCTGATGTGCTCCAATATTGTTGAGATTAGAAGTTATTAGGGATTCCATACTTTTACATGAAGCTTCATGTTTACACCTTGAAAAATTGGTGACCTAAAGTCCTCTCCTATAAGTTGTCCTTCCTTGACTCCAAATTCTTCCTGGATTCACATGGAAAATGTCACATGGTGATGTCACATGGAAATCAAAGGGAATTTAGGGAGTCTAATGGCCAGATCAATGTTTACCAGAGTGCACTTTAGACTTACGTAAATATGCAAAGGATTCATATATCACATCAGTGCAATGGTTTGGACTTTTCTGTACCATTGCCTCTAAAATGGTTTTTTTGTACTACTGTTTACAGGCAGACCTGGTTAAGGCATAAGAAAGAATGATGAAGTAAAGGAATATTATTATTATTAAAGGGAAGTATGAGGAATATATTTTCAAACATTTCTAATACTAAAGAATTGTAATAATGAAGGAAAAATATCAGTATAGAAAGGAATGATGGATCAAGGTGAAAAGGTGGCATTATGAAAGGAGTGAAGGAATATATATGGGAAGCAATGCAATAATCAGAAGAAAATATTACAAGAAATTGGGTAAAACAAGGAGCCTAAGAGGCAATGAAACCAAATGTATGTACAGATCAATCTGTAGACATAGTTAGAATCAAGGATGGGGAAGAGTGAGAAAGAGTAAAGTCAGAAAATATGGCAGAGTATAGAAATTGGGAGGAAATAAATGAGAAATGGTGAATATTTTGTCATGAAAGCCAAGTTATCCAAAACATGGGTAGGTTGTAGAAGAAAAGGATTTTAAAAATGCAGGTAAATTGGACAGGGTAGATTTGAAATACCTAAGTGACTCAGCAGGAATTCAGCCACAGAGAAGGAGTCAAAACAACTTTAATTAATCAGAGAAGAAAGCAAGCTTCTCCCAAAACAAACCCAGATCAAGTGCTCAACAAAACCTTTTTTCTTGGTTTTTGTTTGGTGGTTTTTTTTTTGGTTTGGTTTGGGTTTGTTTTTTTTTTTTTTTTTGTTCCTTGGTGTACTAGAGCTAATGAATTGAACTCTGCTGAATTAAATGTGCCCAACTCATTCTCTAGCACTGATCTCAGCTACAACAGAGTGGCTTATGTTCATAGCATTAAATAGCCTTTACCTCTGAAACCCAGTGGCTGCAGTTTGCCTGCATATTTTGAATGGTTTGTGGCCCTGCTGATACCCTAACAGTGGTTGGGATTTGTTTGAGAAGTGTTAGCTGTGCTGGACAACATTTGAGCAGTTTAGTAGCACAAGCGTTCTCATGCCTGGAAATATTCCAAGACCTTGATATATTTACTCCTAGGTACTTAAGGATGGAGCTACATTCATTCCACAGGCTCTGGCATGGCTTTCCATGTCTAGGTACATGCTCTGCTGTACTCTGTCTTGAATGTGAACATCGGGCTTGAGCAGGCAGCATCCAGCAGGAGAAGCCAGGTCTGGACAGAAGGCTGGACAGTCTTCAGCTCATCTCCCAATCCCTATACTTTGGTAACCGACAATCAAGAATGTCCTGAAGGTGTCATAAATCACAAAGGAGAACCCTGGGGTGCTCTGGAAGTGACCTGGGCACTGCCTCAAAACTGTTTAGGATCAAGTGGAAATATTACAACCCGTTACTTTCCCACGACATACCCCTTCACACCTGTGCTTGGGAAAGTAGTGGAATGAGGACAAGGAGTCAATAGCACACTGCAGATTTTTTCTCTCATTTCTTAGCTCTTTCTATCTTCACAGCCTCAAAGTCACACAAGAAAGTTGGCCACCCTCCTACCCAGGCAGTCAGATGAGTGCTCCTCCAGCCCTGAGATCTCCTGAAGATTTTGTTTCTGTAATTGCCAAAGGATGAGCAGTGGGAAGGCAGGAGACAGGAGTCACAGGTTGAAAAAGCTCTCTGTCACTGTTTGAATAGCTCAGCAAGAATGCATGCCATGGGCTCCGTTAAGATTCCTCTAACCGTCCCAATTTTAAAGACTCTATTAATCCCAGTGAAAGCCGGATATCACACCTGTCTAATCTAACCTAATCTTCCAAAGCATTTCCATTGTGCTCTTCTCTGTAGTATTCTGAGTGTTTTAGAGAATTAAATGAGTCTACTACATAACCTAATTAATGTCGGTCTTCGGTTCTCCTCTTGCTCAACATGGATAGGAGGAAAAGGCACATAATTCATCTAGTTATTATTAAAGCAATGACAGAGAGGACTCCTGCATTTTAGTTGGAGAGGATTGATATCTTTCACTCTTCCAGACTCTCCAAAGAGTGAGTTCCAGAGAAAACTCTCCTATGATGATGTTGAACAACAGAGAGAACACTGCACTAGCATGTCCAGATTTGTTCAAGTAGCTTTTCAGAAGCAGATCTGTAGCACAGGTGCATGTTAATGTTTGCACTGATGCAGCGTATATGGTTGCATACCCAAAATGGAACTGGAGCCAATTTAAGACCTGCCTTGCATCTGTGCACAGGTTCATAACAGAGTTTGCATAATGCATTACACTGATGTGAATTCCTATTGTGCAAATGTGGCCATATAGCTTTTTAGAAATAAGTCATTTTGCAAATAACCTGGAATGAGTCTGTTGGGACTGATGAAGTTCAGGTCAGAGTTGAGAGTACCAAAACTATTTATTTGGACATTTTCCCTTTCTTTGCAGGTCAGCTGCTGTCTCTTGAACTAGCCTGAATTTTACACTTTTCTCTCCAGAGCTGAGGTTATTTCTCAGTTGACTGGATTGCATCTCTCCACTTCGGAAGTCAACAATGTTCAGAAGCAAGGCAGCATATGGCAGCCATGCACTAGGTCTCCTGTTATGTCCAGATGAAATATGTTGTTCTATCAGTCTTGACTAATGGAAAACCAAGAGCAATGAAAAGTCCATGATGATTCCACAGCTAAAAACCCTCCTGAAAGCTCTAGTTGAAGGCAATATTTTGGGACCGTTTGCACTCTGATCATTTGGCATGGGTGACATGCTGAGCCAGCCAATGATGCTGGGAGGGACAAAAGCCTTTTTAGTCTTTTCTTGTCCACTAAAACCCTCTTGTTTTTATGCACCTACTATGTGTCACCTTCACACTGCAGATACTTTGAGCCAGCCTGCAGCTGTAGCAGGCTACCACTTGCCCTCGGATGTCAAACAGAAGAGAAAAGCTGCCTGTGTAATTTCAGAGGCAAAGTCTATAGAGAAGGAAGGACAAGTGCTTCTGCATCCTTCAGAGATAATTTTAGGATGGCTCAGATGGTCATTATGGCCTGAATGACAATGATGCATCTTTGTTTTCATGAAAGAGGTTTAGCAGACAGCAGCAGTATTTGCTAAGCAGGAGCATGCAATGTGCCTAAGTCGACCAAAAGTATGGCCTTTGTTCATAGTTCATATGAAAAGGAACCGCACACCCTGCTGGCAATGCTAGCGATGAATCTAAGATGAACTCAATGTGGTATATTTGAAAAATTGCCAAAAAGTAACAGCCCAACAAGGGAAAATGCTGAGCAGGTTTTACGTCTGACACGTCCTTCTGCACTCTATAGAAAATTACCATCACCATCTCCAGTAATTACAGGTTAAATTCTCCACAAATGTATAAAGCAACATGAATGTATTGCAATTTCCATGGCACCTGTCTTACTGTTAATGCAAGAAATCCTTCTTATAGCTGCAAATAATCATGGAGAAAGTCAATGGGTTGCACAGTGATCATTTACTGGAGAAGGAAATGAGTCAGTATGTGAATGATAAAGCCTTGCTGGTTAATATGCATGTATTTGAAGGATATAAAAGTCATAGGAAATAATTTTATTTGGGGCATTTTATGTGGGCTTGCATACTGTAAATGCAATTACTCTGCAAATGCACACAGTAACCATGGGAGGAATTTAGGGTATAGCTAGTGGCACTATTCTCGATTTGAGATCATAAAAATTATTTTGACCAACTGATCCAATGTTACTGTGAGAAGCTATCATTGATGTCATCTTTTAAATTGGAGAGAGTTTTTCAAACAACATGCAATAAACTTATTATCTGGATCTATCTTTTTCAGCACAATTGCATGTATAAATTCAAGGCATTGGATATGACAAACTAGTTCTGATGTCATTTTCCCACATCTGCTCAGACCTGTGCTAACCACTTAGACAGTTCTCTTTTGTTCATCCTGCCTTATACTCATCACTTTTATGATGAAGAACCAAGGACATAATTGATTCGAACCAGTGGAGAGTGCTGCTGATTACCTCCTCACCACAGCATGTGATGCAGCTGCCAATTCAAAAGAGTAGGCAGGTTTCCTCTGCATCATTTTCTTTTTTTTTCTAAGATTCTTAACACCCTCTTGTTTTTTAAGAGGTCCTTTTCCTTTGCACTGTTAGTCTCTCTGACCAGGAATGCAGGCCTGCTTCCAAAGTCTTTCGTGCTTTCTCTGGCTAATTAACTCCATTAACTTCAAAGCACCAAACTAATGACTATTATGTGTATGGAAGGGAGAATTCGGTGTATCAACTTTGGTAGCATTGCTTTCCCCCGAACATCCTTGCACGTGAGGAGTGAGCAGGAACCTTGTTCATCACTGCCTATTAGTGTTGAGTATCTGGAGGGTTTTTTTAGTCTCATCTTTGTGTCAAGCATGTCAAAGAGAAGAGGAGTGGGATTTTACCAAGTTTTGGAAAGTTGTTTCATTTTTCATTTTGTTACTTTGTCATCATGACCTTTCTGCCCAGAAAAAGATATATAGTACTAGGATAAATTGTTCTGCTCTTTTTCTCCTAAAAGTCAATTAGTTTGTTTTGTCATAATGCTTCAGAAGTCTGTCAGTCACATTAGCTTTCTACAGTAATAACTACAATAGGAAAACACATATCAAAATTCTGTCCAAATGCAGTGACATAACCACAAGACTACATATTACTCCCCTATTTTGTTTTCAGAGAGTAAAGAGAACACTTAGAAAACACTGGAGTCTTGGAGTCTATCAAAAGTCAGTTTGCAACTAATACTAATCCAGTGTGTGTGTGCACTGCCCACACTTTGAATAAAGCTTAAAAATCTCAAGGTATTTACCCTTTATATATGAAAAGTCAAGTGTGTTACAATTTATAGTCAAGTGACTACTTAGAGGAGCTCAAAGCATCAGAGAAAGTTATGTCAGTGGGTAAAAATACATTTGCAAGCAATTCATGACAGTCATAGTAGTACACGAGTTAAAAATTCCATAAAATTAGCATTTGTCAATCATATATTCCATAAGAATTTGGTATTGGGAGAAGGTTAATTTTTTTGAATGCTATCTTGGGGAAGAATTGACCAGTAAATTAACATTCTTGTACTCCAGAAGTCATCTCTTTTTTTTCATAAATACATATCCAAATTTATGCAGGAAATCTTGTATGGTGATATGTGAATGTAGATGGCATGTAGTTTATGTTTCTGCCACAGAATGAAGTAGGCCAACTCATTTAACTGTTTCAAGTCTTTATTGCTTCATACTATTCGTATGGATAATTACATTAATTCACACCAATTCTCAAGGAGTGCGTCGGTGTCTTGAGCAAGCTGAAGTTTTCCTGCATGGACACATGTGCACCTAATTGGGATTAGCCTTTGAAAGCTTTTCCACTGTATTTATCCTGGTGCTTGACATAACCTCCTGTCACTGCCTTCGTATTTTTATAGCATTTCTCACTCTGGGGTCTCAAGCAGTATGACTATTAATTCAGGAAAATGTGTAATATTCCTCTGAAATATAATCCTCTTCTTGCAGGCGTGGAAAATATGGCACAAAGGCTAAGCAACCTGTGGGGCATGCACAGTCAGGACTCTGGCAGCCCCAGAGTCCTGACTTTCAGCCTCATAAGCTCAAAGCTCTTTTTCCCCTTTGGCCATTTCAGAAAGAAAGCGCATAACTCCCAGAGATGTTCCCAAAAGACACACACAGCACTCCTGAAGTTTGGTACAGTGAGAAGCACAATGAAATGCTGGTATCCACAGGAGGATACCCCAATGTACTGATGGGTAGAGAGGGTAAGAGAGTGGGAGAGGCTGGTGCCCCTGGCATGCTCAGGGAAGAAAGGCCCCACAGTGCAGGATGTAGGAGCCAGTGCCCACCAGGCACCCCTCCACCACCTCCCCTCTCTTTGAGACTGGTGGCATCCATGTGGAATCCTGGCTGCTGCCTTACAGAGAACCCGGCTCTTTGCTGGTCTCATGCTGGAGAACTTTGCAACCCACCCCTCCTGTGTATGAGACTGGAGGGGAGAGCACAGCTATGAATTATCCAGTCATATCATTGACTTATGTCTGTAGCTACAGCTCTCTCTACAGCCTGATTGCTCCGTACTTTCATGGGCCTGCTGCCCCAACAGTGGCTCTGTGCTGCGAGGGGAACAAGGAGTCAGAAGGGAGGTGCATGCCATTGCCTTTACTTAGGGTGAAATTCAGATATAGTCACTTAGGGTCCCCGTAAAGGTTTGGTTTACTCACGAATTAAGTGTATCCATTTGAGTTAGAGAATGCAGCAAGTATAAGTTATGTAGCTAGCAAGTATGCTTTCAAGTAGTCTTAGGTTTTGTTAGTATATCAGATCCTGAGAAGTGTAAAGAAGACTAAAAATACCAAAGATGTGCAACACTTCTGAACTCTCCAAAGTCTTTACTTCTTAAAATTTGATATCATGGTAAATATTTTTAACTCTTGATGCTCAGTCTTGGCTGCCTCCTCTTTTTTTACATTTTTGCCTTCTGTCATAGGATTTTGGTTATAAAATGTTCTAAAAGTGGGGTTTGCTTCCCTGAATAAGTTCCCTGCATATTTGCTTTTCCCTAGAAGTTGAATTTGAGGTCACCCACAAAATCTTGGCAGAGTTTAAGATGTTTTATATGTTCATATCGAATGATCTAAACTCACTATGATATACACATTTTAGTGTTAAAATTAAGGGATTATTTAGCAAAAGTGAAGCCACTCTGTGCTTTTATTGGCATCATTCTAATATTCTACAACTCTTGATGTAATTCTAATATTCTAAATTTTTCTCAATATAAATCTAGAGTTTCCAAACAAATCTGATTTTCTCACAGAAGATCTATTTTTGTAGGGAACCTAGAGTCCAGTTACAGAGTTATGAAGATATATTATAGCAACAGTATCCATGGAGCTTAGACTTTTGCATCCAAAGCGGACAGGTTTGGAATTTTCTCCCCTCTAGTTTGCACAGCAAATGTAAAACTTCCTTAAAAACAATGAAAATAAGAAGCTACCAGAGTCAAATAGAGGTATAGTTCTCATCATTCACCTCTAATTTTTTTTTTCTAAACAATCACTAATAGATACTTTGAAAACACTGCTATACAATTGGGCTGTTCACATCCATCTGGGCATCACTGGTAGTGACACTGAATCTTGTCTCTATCCCCAGTGTTCACGTCTTCTCCAACCACATGCTCTCAAAGTGGGGCATCAGCCTCACAGCCCACCCTTCCACTGCCTCCATCTCTCCAAGCCCAGGTGTCTGCAAATAGGGTCAGCAGTGGCAGTGGTTGAGACCAGTCAGGGCAGTCAGATGGCCTGAGCTAAGCCACGGAATGGATACCTGCTTAAACAGCTACTAGTAATAGCCTTTGAACAGGCTGTTCCTGGGCAATTCAAAT
Organism: Serilophus lunatus; assembly: GCA_013399895.1. Taxonomy (NCBI): domain Eukaryota; kingdom Metazoa; phylum Chordata; class Aves; order Passeriformes; family Eurylaimidae; genus Serilophus; species Serilophus lunatus. Next base: position 1,278,817 of record VXBA01002512.1, read on the forward strand.
TAGCGTCTATATAGGAAGAGGGAGGTTCCCTGTCTATGGCCTTGGAAGTGGTTTGTGTGATGCCAGCGGTACTCCTGCCACAGGTGGGGAACAATGGCTGATGTCAGTCTGCGCCAAAATAGATCAAGGCAGTATTGCCTTCATGCCCCATAGAATAAGATCTGCAATGAGCGAATTCTTTAGTGGTGATGCACATCCTCTGAATATTCTTGCCCTATTTAGAAGCACGCAATGAATCAGTTGTTAAGAGAATTTTCTCGTCATCCTGGACATCAAACAGATGCCAGACAATTTGGGCAATAGGCTGGTACCTCCGCTATGAATCATTTTATGTTCATTGCTGTTCTGTTTTTTTTCTTCTTTTTACTATTTCCCATATTTTTAAATTTTAAGAAATATTATGCAATTAAAATTAAATCAGAAACAGTACATCAAGAAATACTTCTTCTCTGAATGTTGAAGAACATTTTGTAGGTAGGGAGGGTGCAACAGAACAATTTGTAGCTTGTCTTCCTAAGGAATTTGATAGAGGTGAGGACTGGAAAGCAGCACTCCTACTAAGGCTTGACAGCAACTTCAGTCTGCCATGATCTTTTTGGATGTATATTCACATTCTTGCATCTTTTTCATATAAGAGAAAGAAGTGGGCCCAGTGCTCATGGGACAAAATCAGCAAAAGTGCATAGAAAGAGACCAGATTTCTTTGAATATTTTCAATTAATTCTCTTTCTGTCTTTGAGAGTTTAAGTTTTTAAGACACTTTCATCTGTGGGGGAAAGTGCCCATTAGAAGGGCTGCACATGGCTGAAGTGCAGCGGGTGTGGAGCATGCTGCTATGCCTGCTTACACACTTTGTATGTAAGTAGGAACAATAACTTGTTTTAATGGCAAGTTTGGGTGGGGAGACTTCGGAAAGTTATGGATAATCAATTGCTGAAGTTAACAGGCATAAGTTCAAGCATGTTAAACACCTGGGACATGTGTTTTCACTCAGAATAAAGAGGCTGGAGTTTGAAGCAATTTAAACAGAATTAAGCTACAGAAAATGAAAGCAATTTTATTTCTGCGTTAAGAGCACCCATATGTCCTTTATCAACCTGCAGGTTAGGAATACTTACATTCCACCTTTATTTGATTAACTTTCCTGCATGCCTTCATAATAGGCATAGTCTAAAATTCTTCAGTTAGTTCAGGAAGCCTAAAGTATGCTACTTTTTCAAATACCATTCATTGTTTGTAAAACAATATGGAACCCATCGCTAACTAAATGCACTAAAATTGCTGTATTTGCTTAATGAATACACAAGATTAAATACTTTGCTTCAAAAATAAAAATAAAAAAAAAAAGTGATACTCTACTAAGACTAGCTCTCCAACAGAAATAAGCATTTGTTGGTGAATAAATAATTATTTTTTCTTCCCAAAGAGTGTTGGCTTCATCTGTCCTGTCACACAACAACTTCCCACTTTGTTCCCAAGTTCTGTCCTCTAATCATCCACATTAGTCAATTCTCAGTCTCATTTGGCATGAACCTACTACATCTCCCCAAACCAAAAAGTGTGCATACAAACAAAAAGTGTGCATACTCTGAGGATAATTGGCTCCAGGGCACCCTCCAAGACGGCAGTGTGGGACAGGATTTGACTGCCTTTGCCTCATACAATGTCTGCCAGCAGGCAGTGCAATGCGTTGGTGTCTTCACCACAGAGGGCGCCCTTTGGAGATGGGTGTAGGTCCTACACACTATACATTTTGTATTTTCTTTGGACTAACTCTAACATTAGGAATGCATTAAATCTGTTCCTGTGTGCGTAATGCCATGCTCTCTATCCCTCCTTCTCTCTTTTCTATTTAAAGTTATACACTAACTTCTGATTTCATTTTATCTGATTGAAGGTACACCTACTGTCATGTTTCTGCCACAGTTGAAGTTTCTCAATTGAGTTTCTCAATTGTCACAATTTACTGTGCTTTGACTCTTACCAGAGTCGTGTCTTGGAACACAAAACTGGGTTCCTTTTGGACAAAAGTAAACCAGAAGACAGGCTCCAATGGGACAATTAATGCCCTCCAGCTGCAGGTGATTTTGAAGACCAGGGACCAGAACAGAGATGCTTTGAGCTAATGGAACTCGCAAATGCCTATGTCCACTTCCAGATATAAACTTTGGATTTCGTTCCAGGTAATCCTTAGCTTCCCGCTACTGCCAAGTCATTTTTTAGACGTGACTGGACACCAAGATAAACTGTATGCCCCTAAGGTGCATATGCACTTGGATTTGCAGTGTCTACATTTGGTCACACTGAACTCCAAGGGCTAGCCTTGATTACATTGGTTTTGAAGGGCAGCAACAGCAAGGAAGGAAGAAATGCACATTTAGGAAATGCAAAAGCAGAACTAAAATGCTATGTGTGTCTGTCTGTGTTTATACATAGAAGTGTGTAAGCAACCTGATCTAGTGAAAGATGTCCTTGTTCATGGCAGGGAGGTTGGAACTGTATGATCTTTAAGGGCCCTTCCAACCCAAGACATTCTATGATATATGTGTGTGTGCACATGCCCATTAGATCACCTCTCTACCTGGTTTCTGGCCATACCTGTGGAGCTGCAGCAACCTCTCCTCTGTCAATCTGCTGCTTGCAGCAGCTCTTCATGCTGCTCACTGCCTTCCCATTGTACACAAATGCAGCTGGGATATTTTTCTTCCATTTACTACTACATCAGCCTTTCCTCTGGCAGGAGAGTGGGAGCTGTAATCTCTTCCAAGGCTGATGTAGTTACTGTGGAGTGGATAGGCTGTCAAAGGTGCCAGCATCCTTCCCTGTAGGACCAAACATGTCATCCCTGAGGTTTTCCATCTGGCAGGGAAGCAGCACTCCCGAGGTTACTCCAGAGCTCAGCTCCCCTGTCCTGAATTACTTCATAAAATGAGATTCCCAGTCAGAGATTATGTTTTCTCATGGTTTTAAGCCTACTGTTGCCTTTAAAGATGATTTTATAGCATTTAGCTTAGTGATGGGTATTATCCTGTGTCTGATGCAAAAGAGTTCATAGTAAATTTATCAAAAATGAACATTACGCTAATAAAATGTTGTTAGGACAACTGTTGACAAAGATTTGGGTCTCTTCCATGCTTATAATAGTACAGTTAATTTGGGGTTTTAGATTATGAAAGCATTCATATGTTCGTTTAAAAATTTAAATTTTCATGTAAAAATTTACATTTTCCTTTAAAAAAGGCAACTTAAAAAAAAAAAAGGAAACAAAAATAAGGATTCTAATTGATCATAGTGTTTTCCACCGAATGGCTCAGATGCTGGAGTGGGTTTTTTAAATTATGTGCAAAACGGTTCTAACATAATATATATATATTATTTAGAATTTAATTTCTTGTAATTATCACACTAAACTGTTATAAAAATCTAGAAATCTTCATGGACAATTTGAAGTTTGTAAAAAACCAATCATTCAGGCCACTGGTACTCTGTGTATAGAAAAAACAGTTTTAGTTTCCAGAATCATCTGACTTCAGAAATCAGTCTATAAAATTTAAACCTTAATAGCATCAAAATGCAAAATGGTTCAGTTCATAGCAATCTTTTGAGTTGCACACAGCACTTGATATTTTTTATGGTCTCCTGGTAGGTACAGGCAGGAGATGACAAATATTGTGTGCCTCCACTACACACCCTGAGAAGGATGCATCTTGCTTAAGAAAGCAAACTTCTAGACATCTCAGTCTGAGCTGGTCACCTTCAAAACCCTGTTAAGAGAAGCAGACAATTCTAGAGGATGATTTGTCTTAAAGTTCTCTCTTAGAGGAAGAGGAATTGCCCTCTGGAAATAACTGTGTCTCTCAGCAGACTGTGAAATGATCCAATAGTGAATAATTCAGACTTAGACATTTAATTTCTCAGAAAATCTAAGCTTGAGTAAATGAGTTCCATGCTCTATGTGCACAACCCAGAGGCTAACATGACAAAGCAACAAAAGTAATGTTTTTCAGGAGGGGAGGCGGGGAGGGTGTACTCGAGAAGAAGTCAGAAGAGCACTTCATGAAGCGGCATACTTTGGGCATGTAAAATCACAAGTTATCTCAAGGACAACAAGAGAACTTTCCCTGGGCATATGAAGTGTACCTAGTTTGAGGAGACCATCCATATTCTTGGTTTATAGACTTACTTATATCTTTACGTGATGTAACTTGACTGAAATAGGCCAGCGACAGGCCAACAATCTTCCTGATATATTTCATAGGGGAACTAAAATCTTATGTGTGTGGTCAGCATTATAAAGTGTCCTCAAATATGTAGACTCATGTATATATATATTTTAATATGAATCTTAATTAAAAGTTACTCCTGCATATCATGCAATCTAAAAGAAATTAATGAGAGATGTATAGGTATGCATACATACATAGTTGATTTGTTTCTGCTGTGGTATGGCTCTTCTAGCCATTCCAGTTAGTCATAACTCTAATAATGTTATTTTATTTGCCTAAATCACTGGTGCATGTAATATGTTCCTCTTGTTTGTTTGTTTGTTGGTTGGTTGGTTGATTGGTTGGTTGGTTAAGGCTTTTGTTGTTTGGGGTGTTGTTAGTTGTTTGGTTTTATTTTTCTCCTATTTTTATAATGTGCTTTGTAGTCTCAGCTGATCTAATGCACGCATATGTATCTCTGAATCACAGCTGGAAAATTCCACAGACAACAGCTCCAGAATATTGTGTGTTTCCATACTATTTTTGTGGGCTCTGGCCATGCTTTCACTTCCAGCAGTGCACAGGGGATAGTAGTGATATCCCAGCAGGGGACTCGGGCCTGAGAAAATGTCTATGATCCATTCTGATCTCCTCCTGGACTTTTTGGGTGAAGAGTTTGGCTTTAGGTGAAATTCCCCTGGGTGAAACACTAAGGAGGAATCAGTGGCAAAATCCCCACTGACTTCAGATGGAGCAAGATTTGACCCTTAGAGTAACAGTTACTATTGTGCCAGACCCCAGGTTTTCAAGGAAGGCACATGTCCCAGAACCTGATATCAGGGCTCTGCTTTTCCTACACAACCAAAACCACCTTACACTACCTGAAAATCTGATCTCTCTATATCCTTTCAGTTTTGGCAAATGCCAATGAATCTTCAATTGATCCCAACTCAAAAGTTTTAAGAGGTTTTAGTCTTTCATGTTAAACTAATGAGGAAGAGACTCTGTTTCACTACTACTTACAAGTAATATTTTTAGGACTTAAATCTAGTGAAGCTAGTTGTTATGCTCATTATCTTGTTTTATGGGCAAAGCAGAAACAACTCACATATAAAGACAGGAATTTATTGTTAAAATAATTGAAACCTTAGTATTCTAGTCCAAGAGTAATTATTACTCCTGATACAACTATTGCAGAAAAAGAAAGACTATGTCTATGCAGAAGTAATTTCAATTGTAGTCGTAATAATAATACAGCTAAAACATTCAAACTCCTTAGTTTCTAGTTTTCTTCTCTTGGTGCAATGCTCCCTCTTCTCAAGCTCCTCTGGATCTGAGGGCTGCTGTTTTTGCACAGGTGTTGGAGTTGGCAGGGCTAGAGGTAGTTGTTGGCACCTGTAGTCCTTCTACAGGAGGGATTTGACGTTCATGATTATGGATTTTCTTCTTCCTCATTTTAGGATCTATTTGGGTTCATTTTTGAATGTTAGGTAACATGCCGTTACATCTTTTTTCTTTCTCAATTGGTCTGAACTCTACATGAGATCCATATTTGCTAAATACAGAGCCTTATACATATACTAGATGTTGTTTCTTTGTTCTACTTGCTTCCTCTAAAAGCTGTTTTGTCCAGCTTCAGGTCTGCATTTCTTTATCTGACACTGGTGAGTTGTTTATAGATCTGGGGTCTCCAGAGCCAGACCTGTCACCCAGTACTGATATTCTCCTATGCCACACCCCACATCTGCACATCCCAGAGCCCTCACCAGGAGAGTATTTCTCCTACTGCATCACTAGTATGAATTCACAAAACTGCAGCAGTACCATATATCAATAAGCAAAATATACCAAAATAGCCACAGGCACCTGGCCAGAAGGAAAACTGCAGTTACAGCCAGAGCAAGCTAAAGAGAAGGTGTCACCAGTTCAGACAGAGCAAGCTGGAAATGCTTCAGCACTAGGGCTTAGGAAAATGAACATAAACCCCATGGTCAGATACTGGCCACAACAATCCTGTATTGCAGGTCTGTGTGGATGTGCAGTTTGAGTTCTGCTGTTGGAGCAGATTGCTAGCTCCCTATACTGGATGAAGTGCATGAGTATTAATTTCTAGCACATCTTGGAAAGAAAATTTTTTAGCACTACAGAAGCAAGGAGATAGTTCTCCTATGTCCTCATAAATCTCAGTGGAGGTGGGATGTTCATATCAAATTTATAGAAAAGCATTGAGGATATTAGAAGGATTTCATTTCTTTAAGGATAGGAGTTAAGACTGAAATATCCTCTCTAATATTTGTTCACTAATCTTCCAAAGTTTTCCTGCAGAAAGTTTCTTCAAAATGTCTTTTTTCCTGATGGACCCTAGCTGTATTTTAGACAAACTGTATTTGTGCAGCTTTTCTTTTCTCAGGCTTCTTTTGCTTACACCTTCTGACTTCTCCCTCAAGAATTAGTTTGGTTATTTATGCTGCTCCATTCACCAAAAATAAAGCTGCGTTTTTACACTGATTTAAGCTCATAAAATACTTCACACTGATTTGTGTTTATGGTGGAGGCAGTTCTCCATGCTTTTTAATATATGTCTAAGAGATGCCTCTTATATTATTAAAAATCTTATGTAAGGAGCAGGGGCAGAGAGACCCATTTCCTGCGCTGCCAAGGATTTGCACCTTGAGCATNAGGCAGGAGAAAGGGAAGGGGTTTCCAGAAAAAATGTTTCAGCACTCACCTGAGGACAAGATCTCGCTTCCCCTTCAGCACAAGGCCAGATTAAATCTCCACCATAAATCACTTCAAACCCAGGCTCCCGGGTATATCTGACTTCAGTCTTTTTGGTTTTGACCAGAAATACAGGGTGGCATGGATCTCCCTTCAGGCAGGAGCCATGGACCGATCTGAATAGGTCTGAGCCTGGGTAGGTGCCCCAGTTTGCAGCACTGACTGGTGGAGTTGCTCTGCAGGTACAGACAGAGAAAGAGAATGCCACCCTGGCCAGGAGGTGCTGGGGAAAAAGTCCAGTGGTGGGTACCCCTCACTCTGGGCCATGGCTCTCCAGGACCTTCAGGACCACACTACTGCTCTTAAGCATTTGACTTGCATCTTAACCTCATCTCAGGTCCCTGAAATCTTTGGTGGAAGTAATCATGAAGTGTGGTAATCTCAGTGTTATGACTGAAAGCTAAAATTGTTTGAAGTGTTAGCTGACAGGCCTGGCTTCTTAAACAAGAATATTTCAAAAAGACTATAGTTCAGTGTTTTGTGGGGAAATACCACTTCTAGAAACATGGAGAGAATGTTTTTATAATGCTTGACATTCTTATGTTGAAATTATGGCAAATACTTATGCTTCTTTATTCTCCCCACCTCACCAAAAAGTAGGAGTGAAAAGTAGGACTCTTTCCATAAATAAAAACAACATTTTAAATCTTCAAGTATATTATTTTTTTCTGTCACTAACAAGAAGAATACACTAAAAACCTAATGTATCAGTTAACTGTTTTTCTGGTGAGAAGTTCACTTTTTACAAGTGAGAAGTAAGGAAATCTTTTTATTTTGATTTTTCCACTTAATCCAGTGACAGGAAGGACAAGGGTGTAAGAAAACGAAAAAAATAAGAAAAAGATTTGCAGAAGGAAAACTGTATGTTTTTGTCAATGTTGACATTTTGCTTAAATATAATAAATAGTGTATTAGAATACTTTATTTCATCAAACTCTCAGGTTGTTATAGCTTCTATGAAACAAACTGCTTAAAGATTTTGTATTTAAGTACTCATGTCAGAAAATTTATTTTTTAAAAATTTGTGAGATTAATTTAGAGTACTCATATTTCCTAACATTCCAGATGGAACATGCATATTGTTGCCACTTTTTGAAAACTATCTTAAAATAAACACCAGCAACATTTGAATATATTTTTAATGTCATAGTGACTAAACACAAGAGCAAGAATTTCAATGAGAGAATGAATGTCTGCGTGTGTCTCATGAGGGCAAACCCTGTAACATATTTTTGGAAGAAAACAGCAGTGAAGTAAGGCACACTTCTACCTTACCTATCCACATTTTGGTGGGACAAATATATGAATGTATAGCAGATCTGGGAAATTTGTGGTTTCCCATGTTATTTATATGCTTATGGAAGGAAAAATAGTTAAAATAGTATTTTTTCTTTAGTATCCTTTTCTTTGTTGGACCGTCTAATTTCCCACACACATTATTAGCTCTACTTTGATGTATTTTGAGAGAAACCAGCTCTCAGAAACTTTTAGATGAGCATTTTCTAACCTGTTGTGGTGAGCATTAAACTTCTTGGCTTCTTAAAATTAAGTCTCATTATTCATATTGCATACAGACAAACCACATAGGCTTTGTTTCCCCTTTCCATCTTTTACAGGTTAAATGAATGATTAAGAAGTTCACTGAAATGAATATTGTAGAATAGGAAGGCCAAAAAGCCCATCATCAGAGCTACTCAGGTCAGTTCACTTAATGACTAATGAAGAATATAGTCTGAAAAATATTTTATTCTACAGAGTGATTTCATTCTCATGTAAATATGTAATTACAGGAATGACCCAGATTGTTTATCCCTGAGAACATCTGTTCAGTTTTTCTGGAATTGTTTAGTTTAGCAACTTGCTATCAAAAGCAACTTTTAACTGGTATATTGACTTGACTAGTCTGATAATTAGGCTGGGTATTTCAAATGAAGTATTTTAATATCTTATTAAAAATTTTGTACTACATGCACTTTGCATATTCCACCTTATACAGTTAGATTTTTGAAAGAGAATAAGGAAGTAGTTCATAATTTTGTTAATAAATTATCCCTTTTTAGTTATCACTTATGCACATTTCAATTCAGAGCATAATATCATAATATATATACTATAATGGATCTCTGTAAATAAATATGTATTTACCTTAGGGCCAAGCTGGATTGCTGCTTCTGCCCTGTGAGTATTTTTCCTCTGTCAGACTTCATATCATCAAGGTCTCCTTTATTGATTTTTTCACTTTGGTTTTTATTTACGCAGTCACCTGGAACAGTAAAACTTGGTAAATCAGGGAAAGACATTAATGTTATTTTGACATATTATTGGTACTTTTTCTTCAAGCAAGGTTATTTTCTACTCTCTGTGAGATACAGAAGGCAGTAAACAAACCTGTTTACTAAAGATGCTGGCATTTGACACAGTCTTTGCCTTTAACAACACTGAAATATGATTGATTCTTACAAAAATAAAATAACGTTTATTTATCCTACATTAAACAGCATGACCTTTTCAGTACAACTTTACACATCACAGATTTGCTGAAAAAGACTCCACGGTGTGATTAATGAACTGTTTCACTCACGGTAATGAAAACTTCAAAGACAGTCAGTAGCTGTCCCTCCCCAGATGCCCCAAAGAAGCCAAATTTTCCTTACTGTTGGCAAATTTGGGGATAATGTAATATAGTGTTTCCATTTTTTCAGCCTGATGTGGTCCCTCCCCCAGAGCCTCCACATGCAGTTTGCTTTAATTTGCTTCCTGGGAGACTGTCAGAGAAAACAAGCCTGTGCTGCTGCTGCAGGTACAGCACACCCGGGAGTACATTCATGTACGCACCTACTGAAGGGGCTAAAGAAGCTCATTTAGGATGGTCTTGCCCAGGATGGGCTCTCCTGAGCTGTGGATATAGTTGCGAATGGGGGACAGTGCAGTCCCATCCTCATGGATCTGCTCCACATCTCCTGCTGCTCAGAATCCCCAGCTGTTCAGCATGCTGTTGCAGATTCAGGAGCTGCTGCCCAGCTATGGCTACAGTCCTTCCAATAGAACATTAAATCCAAGGAGTGGTTTTGGCCCAGGGGAAGGCAAAACCAAAAGACCTTGCTTTTGTAGAAGCTGGATTTTCCCCCCAAGCTTCTATCTGTAAAAAGATGTAATGTTACTGGCATAGACTTGTATTAAACTATTCTGCCATGGCATGATTCCAATTCTGAGCTGCCTAGTTTTCATCAGTTAATGTATAAAGAACTTCAGGATTATTTGTGATGAAAAGTCGTGAATTCTATGCTACTGTTCAGTGCATGCCTGTGTAGATAGTTTCACCCTTTCCAAATCAATTCTCAATTCTCCTGTCACAGAGGACTTTCACTGCTAGGTAACATGCAACACACCTGTGTTCTCTTATCTCCTCTTACTGCTTCCTATTTAGACTTGCATTTCATTCCCAAAGTGCAGCCACATTGTCAGCTTCAAACAACAATTTTCTCTCATTCCAATCTAACTTAATTTAAACAATTTAATTTTTGTTAACTTCTCATCTTCACAACTTGAAAGACATGAATGTGCAACATCTGGCACAAATTCTTATGTGGAAGCACAAGACAGGGAGTGGTAGCAACTCTCTTGCAATAGAAGTGAGCAGAGATTATGGCCCTGATCTGGAAAAACACTCTTAAGTACACTTGTTGTAAAGCCCAAGAAATATTAATATATAGAATTTGAGCACATGCATAGCTGTACTGCTGGATTGCTGACACTGTTTCTTAGAAACGGATTGTATACTTTACATTCTGATACTCATTCATGGTGTCATTCATGGTGACATTTACAGTATTTTTAATTTGTGTAAACCAAGAAGTAATTCACAAGTTACAGAATCATAGAATAGCTTGTGTTACCTGCCCTTGCTTACACCCTCTGGAGGTTTCCTTTTTTTGTATGTGAGCTTGTCCAGAAGCTCCTTGTTTAACCATGCAGGCCTCATGGCATTTTTGCCTGTCTTCATCTTTGTTGGGATGCCTAGCTCCTGAGCTTGGAAGAGCTGATCTTTGAGTATTAACAAGATTTCTTGGGCTCCTCTTCCCTCCAGGGCTTTATAACCTGGTACTCTGACAAGCATATCCCTGAAGAGGCCAAAGTCTACTCTCCTGAAGTCCAGGGCCATGAGCTTGCTATGCACTCTCCTCACTTCCCTAAGGATCTCAAACTCCACCATTCCATGGTGACTGCAGCCCAAACTGCTCTTAAAACTCACATTCCCCAACAGCCTCTCCTTGTTTGTGGGAAGAAGGTCCATCATAACACCTCTGATTAATAACTCCTCTGTCACTTGGAGAGGGAAGACACCAGTGCATTCCAGGAACTTACTGGATTGCCTACGCCCTGCTGTGTTGTCCTTCCAACAGATATCGAGATGGTTGAAACCCCCCATGGGGACCAGGACTTGTGAATCTAAGGCTGCTCCTACCTACCTATTGACACGTTTGAAATTTGTTTCCCTGTCACAGACTGCTATGCAGAAGGAGTTAATTCTCTCAAACATCATACAGACTTATCTCCTTTTCTTAAAAATGCATAAGTATACCTTCTCATAAGCAAAAATAATACCACATTTCTTTAAAGAACAATAGCACTTTTAAGGGAGTTTAATGTATTAGAATTTTTTAGATGTGGCCAAGTATTATTTTTGTAGTTTTTACAAAGAAAAAAAACAGCAAGACTAGGGATTTTTCTACCTATTGTGAAACTACAGTTTGACAATCTATATTCTTATCTCAGGAAAATATGGAAAACAAACTCCTTAATAAACATTTTTATTCTTTGCTAAAACAACAAGAAAACCTTTACAGTCTATGGCTTTTACATGCTGGTGCAGAGTGTTCTATTCACCCACTCATTAAAGAAAAATAAGGCTCTCTATGAAATAAAGGAAAACATTTTTCCTGAGAAATATGCAGGCATTTCTTTGAAGTATAAAGAGGTAGCTGTGATGACCAGACAGAATTACATTAGCTTGAACAAGTAATTAACAACAAGGTACAAAGGAATCCAAAGGAAAGAGTATTCAAAAACAGTGGGAAGAAGATTAGCGGTGGTTTGCAAAAGATTAACAGGATGTATTTTTCAGTAGTTCCTTTTCTATTCTGGACATAGGGAACATATCTGAATGTTCAGATGTACATGTGCAGTACTGTGTGAATGTATGTGTCACATCTTATTCAGGGAATCCTTGGAGGAGGAATGGCCTGTTATTAGGATGTCCTTTTTAAAACACTTACCATGGAAAACAAAGAAAAGTATAGAAGTGTGACAGTCAGTAACATAGCTCTTTAGGGTCCCGTTCATCAACACTGTGCTGTGCATGCCTCTTAGTTATTTATTTATTCTGACAAAAATAGTATATTCTGATTCTTCTATGTAAATGCAACGAGTGTGGTTCAGTTCATTGCAGAATATGATATGCGTCTAATGTGGCATATTATCAGTAACATCTTCAAGGTGCCAGGAAACCAAAGGACAAGAATAACATTAAAGACACCACCGATTCCACACAGGTACATTTATGTCTCTCAGCAAGTTACAAAAAGATCCATTCATGTAATTACTTAGCATATAGAAAATTATGTTATCAGACTATGCCAACATTTCTACAGTGTCTAATACATCCCTTTAACATTACAAAAGATTATCTTTCAGTCCTTCTCTTGCAATCTTACTGTATTTTAATCAAGGATCCAAAAGTTATGAATTGTATGTAGGCACTGGCTTCATGTGTGGATCAAGTCTGTAAGACCTTGGCTGGATTTGAAGTAAGAAATCTAATTATTTTCTTTAACAATAAGCCTTTCCGTGGTTGCTTGCAGGTTTTTTTAGTACTTTGGAAGGCACAAAATATTGATGGATGGACCCTTAGGGTTCTTCTGTGGTCAGCACAGAAGGAAATGGTCCTCTGGGGAATTACTTGTTTTCTGGAAATTATATTTAAGACAGATGAAATGAATAGTCCTCTGAATGTGTCTTTTTCTTCATTGACTGTAGAGAGACAAGTTTGATCCAGACACCTGTCCAAGACAGCTGGCCAGTATTGGACAAGTTGGATCCCATCTCACAAGTAAGTCTTGTAAAGTGCTCTGCAGCCAGAAGGTGCTGATCAGCAAGTAAATCCTCTTTACAGCCTTGCAACTGGCCCTGATGCCCTGTCCTCTGCCTCCAGAGACAGAGGTGTGCCAGGTGTTCGGTCACTGCCAGACTTTGGAACAATAGGTCATGTGTTTATGTAATAAAAGTGCTGATTTTGAAGTGCTATATAACTGTAAGTAATTAAGGACAACAATAATAATTCAGAGATCAGTAAAAATGTAACACTGAACTTCTAGCTAGCTCTGGCCAGCACAAATCTCAAGATGTTTTAAAGAGTCAGGTATTTGAAATACTGTGCAATTCATGTTAAGTGCAATTAGTCTAAGTTCTCTGGCCCAATTTCAGTGTAAGTAATTACTTGTACCTACCAAAGATTCCCTAGAGAGGTATAGTGCTTTCTGCTTCCTTCCTCATGTTGCTGCAATGGACAGGTGACTGCACTAAGTTACCCCTGGGACTACATTCTGCCCAAGTCAGGAACTCCTTTGGCCATCAGGCCTCGGGCATTGCCACAGCAGCCTGCCTGGGGGTACCAAAAAACAAGGCAGAACAAGGACAGACTGAAAAGGTCTGGTGTAGTGACAAGAAGGATTTCCCCTATTTAAAGTCTCTTTGCAGTAATTTATCCCAAGCACAAGTACAGGCTGGGTGGAAAATGGGTTGAGAATAGCCCTGAAGAGAAGGACTTGGTGGTGTTGGTTGACAAGAAGCTCAACATGCCCTGTCAATGTGTGCTTGCCACCAACCATATCCTGGGCTGCATCAAAAGAAGTGTGGCCAGCAGGTCAAAGGAGGTGAGTCTGCTTTCATGAGACCTCACCTCACAGTGGAGTAGGTTGTCCAGCTCCAGGGTCCCCAGCATAAAGAAGGACATGGACCTGATGGAGTGAGTCCAGAGGAGAACCATAAAGATGATCATAGTGCTGGAGCATCTCCTATGAAGACAAGCTGAGAGAGTTGGAGCTTTTTATTCTGGAGATGAGAAGCCTCCAGGGAGATAATAGCAATGGTGATAGCAATGTCTGCAAACTGAAAGTGGGTAGATTTTTGTTAGTTATTAAAAATATTCTTTACTCTGAGGGTAACGAGGTACGGGAACAGAGTAGTTATAGATGTCCCATCCCTGAAACATTCAAGGCCAGATTGAACAGGGCTTTGAGCAACCTAGTCTAATTGTGGGTTGGATCTGGTTGACCTTTAAGGTCCCTGCCAACATAAACCATTGTACAATTTTATGATTCGTTGGAGTATATCCACATAATTCCACTGTTGCACTGGCCTAGCTGCACTGGAAAAAGAGATGGCTTTTAGAGGACACAATACAGGGAATTAGATGTTAAGCTTTAGTTACATGTTCATATACTTTCACAACAATGCCCTGTATCTCCCTCAGTTGAGTCTTGTCTGCCTGCCTGGACTGTCTTGCTAAGCTCTGACATGTATAGGCATTAGAACACGGTCTTCAGAGCATTTTTGTGTTTTAAATACCTTGAGTACCTGGATCACTGTGTTTATCTGAACAGCATTGTATTAAATGGAGCTGTTCTAGAATCTCATCAATATTTCATATGGATTGTGGTGCACAGCATTTCTGTTCTTCTATTGATGTGTCCTTTCTATGATGTTGCCCTTCTTTCTTTACCTTTCTCTACTGTCTTATTAGGTTCCTTCCTAGGCCATGGTAGAAATCAGTTTATAGGGCTAGGGACTGTGTATGTGCTTCATATTTGGAATTTGTCTCCTAGCATAGCACACATAATTTATAATCTGAAATAGACCTACAGCGTATTCATGAATATACTGTGGATATGTGGGTGTTTATTTTAGCGTCACTCAGATTTAGAGTAGGATGACATAAGGTCACTGTGCAAGCAAGGAGCAAAACATCTTGGTAAGGGACTTCCCTAAGAGTGCCCAGACCTAGTAGCTTAGGTTAGAGCTGTGCAAAATCCATGCCTTGCACTCGGTCCTATGACAAGTTGCTTTTCCAAGCTGGTGATCAAAAGGCAGCAGTAAGCCAAAGGATTTGCCCTTCAGAAAGTGGGGCAAGAGGAAGTTACCAGCAGATACATGCTGCCATGGGCTGGTGGAAAGCTAGCGTACATAACCCTCATGCCCTGACTTGTTTTCTTGAAGTGGGGAAGGGAAAAGTTGCAGCTATTGAGGCACTTTGGGAGGTTAACAAACATAGGCAAGACTGTATAGATATATGTGCTTTCTGTGTAAATTGATTTCTAACAAACCAAACCATGAGCAGACGTTTGAGTAGTTCAGTGTCACAACAGTGACATGTGAAAGAGTATATGGACATCACGTGCAAAGCCCAGACAGACACTATGGCATATAGAGTAATCTTAGCTATCATTTGAGCTTAAAGTGTAGTCAAATAACATTAGAGAAATGCCAAGTCTGTTTTGATGAAAATACTGATTTAGATGCTATTTTCTCCTTAGGGGGGTTGTGGGTGTTAGGCAACTTTGAGTTTTGCTTATTGACTCTATTAGACATGCTAGATTTTGACACTAGAAGAAATTCTAGCCACATATACTGAAACTTCCATTCTTATATGTTTTGCCCTAAACACGAGATAAAAATTAAAATTAGTCGAACATAAAAGTAGTTGAAAATAAAGTCAACTGAAGGTATACACTTGCTAGAAACCAGTCATCATATTTCTATAGCACGTGGTGGTAAATTCTAGTAGCTTTGATTTCCCAAATTTCTTGAGAAAAGTGTCCAACTTCATGCTGAGAGGTTGATGATAATTCCCATATCCCACAAAGAACTAGAATTTAATGCTTTTATAATATTTTGCATATTTTTAAACTAAAACAGAATTGTGCAACACAGAAAAATAAGGGATTTCTGGCTTTTGAAAGCAAAAAAATAACTGCTTGTATAGATATTATTTATGTCACCAAATTTTAGCTTACATTTTAGTAATGTGCCTCATAACATGGTTGAAATCCTGTTAGTGTTGTTTGACTGAATCAGTACAAGGAGTCATTTGCAGCTGGAGACTACTGGGTGCTGGATTGTTCTTACCTATTTTTCCTCTTTTGCAGAATAGGCTGATAAAAACTCTTCTTGGGGAAACTGTTGTGAGAGGCACAAGTAGGGCAGGGAGATTCAGAGAAGCTTGGACATCTTTCAGAACAAGAACTTGAAAACCTCACACATTTAGACAAAAAATGAGCTTCTGATGGTTGGTGCACAACCTTCCACGGCTGCTGTCTGTGGCTTTTTCCTATATGATGAGGATGACACTTGCCTTTCGTGAAGTATTACTGCTGCCCATCTGTCAGCTGATGATGATCATTTCCTATATAAGGATACTGTAAAACAATCATATTTCCAAGAAAGTGTCAGTCTGTGCAAGCTAGTTGATAAATTATTGTCAAATATTAAATATTAAGATAGTAGAAAAGGAGTGAAAAAGGAAGATCGACGCTTCAATTTTATCCTGTGCCACATTGGGTCTGTCTGATACTGCTTCTAGCAAACCTGTAAGACTGCGAAAAATATTTGAGCTATACTCTCTGGAACAGATCCTATGAGGGAAAATAGCTAGTGAAAAAACTGCTACACCCAGAGTTAAAGTCCTAAAAATATTCATGATATCCCATCTTCCATCAAAAGCTACAGGAACCTGTTAGGAAAAGAAAACATGCAGAAGGCCTTAGAGAGAATGGTGATTATATATGTGTGTGTGTGTGTGTGTGTGTGTGTGTGTGTGTGTGTGTGTGTGTGTGTGTATAGTCTTTAAAAATCTGACAATTATAGAAATATAAAGATTTAGCGACATATAGATATGTAGAAATATTATCTGATGATCCTAAACCTATTAAAATGGCAAAAGAGGAAGTGGCTGAAGCTGAGCCCAGACAAGCTTCAGGTGATGCTGGTCAGAAAGAGATGTCTTTGAAGACCAAAGCTTTTTTTCCAAATTCTGCCAAGGACATTGGACCCTCATTTGACCAGCAGGTGCAATACCGTAGGTTTCTGTCTGGTTCCACACAGCAAGCGGATGATGAGGTTGAACAACCTTAAAAAAATGCCTTCTTGAATTTCCTTTTTGCTGGTAGTCTTAGAAGGACTTTTAAAGGCATTGTATCCTCCATGCTGGCACAGAATAATTTGCTGAAACCAAAGCTGATCCACAGTCTGTGAGCCTGGCTGGCTGCTCTTCTCTCGCTGTTGTGAGCTCCCCAACCTGGCTCCAGTCTTAGCCAGCATCCAGCACCAGGAAGGTGCCTTAGCTTCAGCTTTCAAACAGTCCCCAGCTACAGCAAAATTTGTGATGACAGCTCTGACCCTGGGAGACAGTGAAGGTGAGAGGACGAGAAATGTAATGTGGGAAAGGACTCAGCCTTGAGGAAGAGCATTTGCTGCTGGAGCAATACCTGGGCACTGGAAGCTGATGCTAATGTTAGGAAGCTGTCATCCAAGGGAAAGCCTCTGCTTTAGCTTTTGTGCTAGCAAACAAAAAGCCCTATTTACTCCTCATATCCTTTCAATTCTGTCAGGAGGAAAAGGAGAAAAATCATCAAAGTAGCTCCCTGGGGCAGAGATCTGACTTTATAACACTTATGAGACTCCCTGAAGTCCACCAGGGATTTTGCTGATCCTATTGATTTTGCGTGAACAACTTTCATATGTTATGGCAGTGACAGAAGAAAGCTCTAAGGAGAAATTCATGGCTACTTTTAAAATACAATAAAGTGAAAATGACCAATTTACAGAGTTGAATAAATGTAAGCTAAATAGGACCTAAATTCTGTGATTCTGTGATTCTGAAAAGGACCAATTTACAGAGTTGGATAAATGTAAGCTAAATAGGACCAACTTTCTGGCAGAAACACCAGTTCATTTTCAATAGCCACAAACGTGAGTGTTAACAGTAGCACTTTGGGGGGGTAGCCCACTGTGTTAAACACAAAGATCCACTCCACATTCCTCTTATGGGGATGTTAGAGGACACCTGATCATGTTACCTGCAGCGTTTTATTAAATTCATTCAGAAAACGAGTTGAGAAACCCTCACTCTTTCCTAGGAAATTTTTAAGCTATCAATTTGCTGCACTGGAAATGGAAGTTAATCCTGCAAGGAACAAGTTAGAGTGATGGTCAGTGAGGCTGCTGTCTCCAGACTGTCACAGCACTCCGTAGCTGACATGTGGAATCATCCCAGAGCCAACACTGAGATAAGTATTCAGTGTTTCCCTTCACTCCATATTTCTTGTTCTGCTTTTACCAGGTTGTTTGTTTCCTAGTTGACCCATCTGACAGTCCTGGTAAATCAGACAGCTATCCTTGGAAGGACAAGAGAAAGAAAAAGAAAGAAACAAAACCCCCACAGGTGCATTCTCAAGCAATATAGATACAATAGAAAGGCTTTTTCACCAAAATCTTCCTGCAGACATGGCAAGTCAGAGCTTCAACAACCTTCACTTAATGGCAAATCCATGGGAAACAGAAACAGCTTAGAGAAGAGTGATGTTAAGTCTGGTATGTCACTGAGGGCTGGCCTGAGTGATGAATTCAGGGAAAAGTGAGGGCAGCATAGACTTTTGCAAGGATTTACAGTCCTATTCTTCCCAATGGCTCCTTTGTTCATCTGTATCATGTTCCACATTGGGCTATTTTTGTACTCTGGACAGTGAGGGAACAGGGCCCTCTGGGCTGCCAGCAAGGTGGCCATGGCTCAAGTGCTGGTGTTCTCACAGGCATAAAAACCAAAGACAGCTGGTAATGCTGGATCACATGAGATAAATATGGTCCTTCTGCTCAACAACCACCTAGCAGAACCAGCACAACCTACCTTATCTAATGCATAATTTGTTTCCTAATGGAGTCAAGAGCTGGGAAAAAATAACAACTGTCTTGTTCCTGTTAGTGCCACAATCTTACATTTTGAACCATTTAGATTCATTTTCCATCATGCCAACAGATTTTTGTTTTACATTAGCTTTGACCTGAAATAACAAAAACCTGTCTGTACACAGGGCTTCCTTGGTCTTATGCTGAGAATTCTGAGATTAAAGCACACCCAATTCAGACACGGCAAAAAGTAATCTAAAGATGCAGAATACAACAAGGCATTATATATGGTAAAATGTCTTTTCAATTCCCAACTACCGGCCCAATCCTGCCCATAACCTTTAGTGTTGCTGAACAAGATATCTGCTGTGCCCAGCTCTGCCGGGGAGGGGGCAAATACTCGGGGAGCCACTGGACTGTCATGCCATCCACCTTCAGGACAATTGTCTCTGCTCATCTCAAGCTGCTGCCAGAGTTGACAGCCCTTACTGAATCCGCTAGAAGGGCACTTGAAGGTGATTTGACAGGGAAGTGCAGATACCTGAGAAAGTCATGTGACTCCTAAAGGTGCTCTTAGAGAAAATACGACTCTTCCAGTGAGGCAGGATTCATCAAATACATTTCAAATCTACATATTTCTGTAAAAGAAAGAGTACACAGAATCCCATGCATCAAATGGAGAGGTCTGAGAAAGTTAATTTTTCTTTGTGTCTTCCATAATAATCAATAACATTACATGTATTGTTATATCTTCTTAGCAAATAACTTGCTGGTTTCAGTTGCTTGCTAGATTTAATTCATCCTACCTCTCATATTGCTACAGCTTTTTGTTGGTTGTTAGTACTGTTGTAGCACATGTAAGTACATCAGACATTAATATTCCTGTTGCAGTTTAATTTGCATTGCAGAGGTTTATTCAAGGAAGCTGATTTCCATGTCTTATAGAGGAAATTATTGGTAAAAATTATAACAAATTGTCAAATTACAGTTCTGAATATTAAGAATCAAAAGTAAAAGATGCATAAGAAGCAACACTAGGATAATTTCAATGAGCAGAGTGCTACCTCCTAATTTTCACATAGGATTTGTGTGGGTGCCTTCTGGCTCTATGTTGTGCCCAAAGTGCAGTAATAATTTTATTCTCTAAGCATCCTAGACTGGCATAACATGGCTTTTTAAAATGTACTTCAAATAAGGAGGATTTCACTTACCCTTCAGAAGGTATGAAATGTAGATTCATAAAAGCCTGTTTAAAACATAAGAAACAAGTATCTCTTACTGGAAGCTTGTTTTATGTTCCCAAATGAAATACTTACAGAGCCAACAGTCCTGTTATTTACACATTGTGTCACAATATAATTTTATCTTCTTTGTGAAAGAAGAAACAACATGATTTTTTCCTTTATCTTTTCTTCAGCAGTATTGAATTTTGTCACAGGAAGGATGAGTTATATCATTAGACTCTGTGGTAATTAATTCATGGAGTTTCAGTGTTGCTCTACCGTGAAGGCAGGCATGGTTGCACCAAATATGCTAAATAAAAATATTAAGTGAATGCCACATTCTTCTTCAGTGTGTCTATCAATGTATCGATTGTGTGTATTGAATTCTACAGCTCAGCCCATTGCTGCATCTCTGTACCAAGACTTTTGCATCTATTGTACTAAAGGTATCTCCTCTCTTCCACATAGAACTGTGATAAGTGTCACATAAATGCCTACATTTCACAACAGTGACATAACTTGTATTTATACTCCACATATGGATATCAGAAAACACCATGCACGTAAAATGCCTACAATGTTTCCATAGAAACTAATGTAGTTCGGGCAGAAAAATGGAATGAGATTTATAAAATTTATTTTTAAAAGAAAAAACAAAAGTTTGAAAACTAAAAGAAACAAAATCTCATTTTTTTTTCAAAATGCACAGAAAATGTTCAATTCAGCCCTCTTTATCATTTAGAAAACATAATTTGTCGATGGCAATGACACTGTCCTGGACAACTAGACTATTAGCTTATATATTTTGCTTTGTTATCTATATCTCCAGTAATGTAATCTGGACAGTGATTTACTTCCCGGCACGTTACAGACGAGCACAGTGCAGAGGTGACTGTGAGATGCCTGTGTGCTCACATGTGCCTTTGAGGGCCTGACAGGGCATCCTCTGGAGAGCTAAACCTCACACTTCAGCTTATGGTGCTTGTTTGCTAAAGAGAAAAACAGAATCAGCTGAGAAGAAGGCACTGTGACAGCCTTTCCTTCGTGAATTTTATTGCAAAAATGTGAGAGGCAGAGCAGACATTACCTCTCTGGTCTCCCAGAGCAATTTCCAGAGTGCAACAACTGGACTGAACAGGAATATTTTCTAACTGAGCTGTGATGGCCCTGGAGCTTGGATGGCAGCATCCCTGCAACCATATGGTTTCCAGCGCTGACAGCATGTCCCATCCATTCCCAAGTCTCACTGACTACAGTTTCAGTGTGGGCTTTGGTGCTCATCCTGGGTCAGAAATATTTCATAATGACAGAAAGTCAGCTTCCCCCTTTTTGGCACCAGGCTGCCTGCTCCTTGGCAACTACGTGTTGGTTGTCTCAGCTCCCAGTTGAGCTGAATCAGAACTGCTGGTGGGGCTGCTGCTGCCTCCTCTGAATTTGTAGGACTGCATACATGTACAGGCAAGTCTGAAAGGGTTAATGCAGCAGAACAGGAGAAAGCGTGAGCGACATTCTTCTGTACTCGTTTTCTTTGAGGGATAGGGAACAGTGTTGTTTTGCTTGGTATGTCATCAAAACAGGTGTCCCAGCTCTACTTCAACTTTGATATAGACAAAAGACAGATGTTGCTATACATTTTTCAAAAATATTTCTGTCCAAGTCTCTTGGTGCTCACTCTATTACTCTTGCATAATTCAGGTTGCTTACAGTGGCTTGATGTTCTGTTTGAAATTCTTCTTGTTTGTTTGCCCTCCCCTTTGTCAGTGGCTAACATCAAAATACTTTACCACAGGTCTGGGCACTGCTACACTCAGGCATCAGCAGCACATTCCCAGGGCTCCTCTGTAATCTCAGCCCTACTGAGGAAGCTCGAATTCCTCTGGGTCTTCAGTGAGGCAAGCTGGACTCTTCAAACAGCAACTTTCACGCCAAAACCTAAACAAAGTTCTCAGTGTACTGTTATCAGTAAGGTTGGTATTTTTTTAGGCTATGACCCATTAAGGATGAAGTGTTTGCATCATTTAATAAGGGATGCTGCTGCCTAGAAGTGTGTGTCTGAGCTGTTTTGGGGAAGGAAAATAATTAACATAGTTATGAGGTGACTAAGTCTCCAAGAGGCTGAAGCAGTGGACAATAGAAACTGTTGCGAATAGTAATCTCTTTAAAGTATCCCAGGTTCACCGCAAGCAAAACCAGTTTTTACCTGTCAGCTGAGAAATGCAGCTCATTTTCTAACACAGCACAAACTACAAAAATCACAGCTGCCCCTCGTTCTGGGTGGGCACAGCTAGGAGAGACTTGACACAGAGATGGAATTATTGCCTTGTTTTGGCAGTGATCATTCCAGGTGAGGACTGAAACATGCCTATGGATTTGTAGCAAAAAGCCAACAGCCAGTTACGTGAGGGCTGGATCCATCCATAAATGTAGGCACTGAAGCATGTAATTTTAAAGCTCTGATATCTCTAGTGTCTTCTGAACCCTATTTTAGGGTGCCAGCACTTTAGCAACAAGCCCTCTGGATGCACTTGCTCTATTCCCTAGAGGGAACAAAGGTGTGACAGAGGGATTCCTGCTTTCAGGCTAAGGGCAGTACTGCAGCATCAGCCCTGATTGTCTTATCCCTCCCATGATGTCATTCTAAGGTGTAAATAGAAATTTAAAAATGTCATCCTCAAAGTCAATCTGCACATTAACACAAATCTTTACTGCTTTAACTTTACATACTTGAGCTCTAAGCATTCCAGAAAGAACTGCCCCAGCAAGACCACTTCCAGCTGTAGGCTGTGTCTGAGCAATAACAGTCATCTCCTAATCTACTTCAGCAGCAGCCCTTATAAGTCTGATATAGCAAGATTTCATTCTGAATAGACTTTAAGTATGTTCTAGTCTTGACTTCAACAGAATTACTTTTATGTTTGCAGATGTGTGCAAGCTTAAGCGCTTTGTTAGATTAAATTGCTTTCTTTCTGCAAACAGTGGATACTATTAAATAAAAGCATAATAGGAAATGCTTGCTGCAGTCTATTTAGTAGTGGAAGTCAGAAAAGACTGTAAGAATGAGTAAGATACAATAATAAGATAACATTTATATCTCAAACTGACAAAAGAGATGTTAGTGTTTGGATTCTTCTGCTCTTTGGGACCCATTTTGAACATCTTGAAGTCTGGATTCTCAGAAATTGAAAGTCAACAACCCTTTAAAAATTGGGCTTATTCCAGGCATTCAAATGGAGCATCTTTAATATCCAGATAATTCTTTAAACTTTTGTATCATCTCCTTGAAGAGAGCTGCAAATAGCAATTCCATGCAACCTGTCTGCTTTCTTCCCTAAATCGCTATTAAACTTGCACTCAGATAAGCGTTCTTCTTCTGAAGGTCTCCTTCATTAGCTGCTTTTGACAGGGGCTCTCTTGTACATATACAAGAAGGCTTCACAATGTAGCGGGTGCTGATAAAGAATCATAGAATCATACTGAATGAATCATAGAACCATAGTATGATTTGGCTTGTAAGGGATCTTAAAGATCATCTAGTTGGAGGTTGGAATTACATGATCTTTAAGGCCCCTTTCAACCCAAACCACTCTATGATTTTAGAAAAACTAACCTAACATTCCCCATATGCAAATAAACATACACATATCAAGAAAAAAACCAAAGTGGCAGGATTAACAGCTAGGGCAGAACTGAGATTCTTCAGAAAGAGCATCTTTGCCCGAAGAATCTCAGATCTGTCAGCAAAGGTGTATCTAATAAAATCTCACAGCTCCTATAAACACACAAAAACATACAAAGATGTGTTCCAGTGGTAAAATTTATGATTTAATTAGAACATACTACAGAAGAAGAGCAGCTTATATCATCCATAGATAGCAGCTGACTGTGAAACTGGCAGATCAGGCACTACTTGACCTGTTGGTAGACTAATTCTATCATTTTACTTACAGTAAGTAAACTATTTACTTACAGTGAGTGCATTCTTAGAAGCCCTCAACAATATTCTTTGTACTACAGAGGCTGCAGATCTGAGCTTTTGGAGCTGAGAAGTTCCAGTCATTTTTCTGCCAGTTTTGAAGAAGATTTTGATGGCTATGCTGAGTAGCAGCACAGAGTTGCACATGGTTTCAGCAAAAATAATGTGCTAACTCGAGTGGTAAGGTATCTTATCCCAACCTCTTCTTATGACAAGACACTGTTTTCCACAAAGGGTAATGAACCTGCTTTCACAAACAACAGTAGATGTTTGCTGGTGATTCACACTATAAAAACCTGCTTTTCTGTTGCTGAGGTCTTAATCCTAGTTCCTTGCTTATGTGCAGTCATGTTATAATTATGTCTCTCCACTGCAGTCTCTGAACTTATTAACAGCTCTCTACATTCTTCAGTTGGGATGAGCTCTCTTTATGTGATTTCCCTGTAAACATCCATTTTTCTCTGCTCTCTTGGCTGCCTTACTTGTGTCCATCTGCTAACGTGGCAGGATGTTGCTACCAGATTGGATCCTTGCTCCAGCAGAGGTCCTGGGAGAAGTATAGGTTATGCAAGTAGCCTGTTTAACACTGGCTCATAAGTGAAAAGGTCTTCTCCTGTGCCATCTCCAAGGAATTTGCAACCTGTCTCTCTTTATGCTCTCTTCATACTGCAAAATCATCATGCTGTTCCTCCAACAGCCAGTGTTGTCTGGGCCAGATGGCCTTCTTTGTTGCCCAGCTGGAAAAACCTGAGGTGATTCCTATAAACAGCCTGGAGATCCCAAATCGTGGGGAAAAGGAAGTAGAAGTTCAAGTGTTTCCTGCGGCCAATGTGTACAAAGCCCTTGATGCCATATTCCTTTAGCTGCTGAAAAGTCAGAATAATAGCTTTGAGGTGCTTGCAGTTCTGAAAACTTTATGTCTGAGTTAATACACAACTAATTTGTCTTAACTTCTACGGCAGCAAACTGAAAGTGACTTCGATTTGGCAGACTTTTCCAGGAAGGTGACTTCTCCAACATAAAAAGTAGACAGTTCATAACCAGAAGAATATATTTATTAGCAGACAAAGGTAAAAATGAATGAGGTCAAAAGACCTTATGGTGACTAATATCTTGTTACTCACTGGACCATAAAAATTACTTGAGAGTTTGCATTTCTTTTATGTAAATTGTGCTGGGGATGGCTGGCAATACTTTTGGACCAAACTAAACAGCAGAAGTGCTTGTTTAAGAAAGCAAACATCTTCATTTGTACAACCTGCCTTAAAAGTAACAACGTGTTACAGTGCTTGCAGTCATGAAACTCAAGAAAAGCATTCATTTGTGTGAAGCTTCATTAAAATGAGCCTTCAAAGTACAAAGCATAGGCTAATAAAGAATGTTTATGCACAGAAAGGTCATAATATATTAGAGCATTCAGTCAAACGTGCAAGATCTAGTAAGTGCATCTTTTTTTCACCAAAAAGGCAGCATTTCATAGAAGAAAAACTGTAACTCTCCTTAGTTGCCAAAAGGCCAATCGTCTGTGCTAAAACTCATTAGCATAGCTTGTAATAAATGGGACTGTTTGCTACATGAATGGCTAATTGAGTTGTTTGATGGTGTCCTTTCATTTTTTCAACAGTGACCAAAGAGGCACTAGACTGAGAGAAGTTAGTTTCATGTACGCACAGATGCTAGAAGGAAGCAAGAGTTTAAAAAAAAATCCATATAGGAAAGAAACTGAAGTGTTGTAGCCTGCACTTCTTTAGTATAGTTCACATGTATGGTTGCATAGCTATTCCCTCTCATTTCTCTCTTCAGAATATGATGAACTATTTGAAATTGCTCTTCAGTTGGGAAGCACTTCCCTGTGTCATGCAGGAGAGCTGTGTTTAGAGCCGCTGAAGTTGATTAATATGATACAGTGACAAAGAGGAATCAGTTCAGTGCTTAAGATTTATTTATTGTGAGCTGAGCTAAGCTAACACTGCTCTGCTATTTTTGGAGCTTGTTCAGTTGATATTAGCTATGCTTGGTCTCATTTATGTTATCTGTGTTATCTGCTACACAGTAGAACTACACCTCGCGAGAGAAAACACCTGGTGTACTGCATCCAGCCCTGTATCCCTCAGCACAGGAAGGACATGGACCTGTTTGGGCAGGTCCGGAGGACACCACAAAAATGATCAGAGGACTGGAACACCTCTTCTATAAAGACAGGCTAAGAGTTGTGATTGTTCAGCCTGGAGAAAAGAAGGTTAAGCCTGGAGGAAGGAAGGCTCTGGGGAGACTTTCTAACAGACTCCCAGTACTTAATGGGGACTTATAAGAAAGATGGGTACAGAGTTTTAGCAAGGCCTATTGTGGTAAGACAAAGAATATATTGTTAAAGCTAAAAGATGACAGATTCAAACTAGGTATTGGGAAGAAATTTTTATGATGAGGATGGTTAGGCATTGGAACATATTGCATAGAGAAGCTCTGGTACCCTAGCACTGGCAGAGTTCAAAATCAGGTTACATGGGGCTTTGAGAAACATGATTTAGTTGAAGATGTTCCTGCTTATTGCAGGGGAGTTGAACTAGATGACCTTTAAAGGTCCTTTCCAACCCAAACTATTCTATGATTCTGTGAAATAAATCAGTCCCAAGGCAAAAAAACTGCCACTCCTATCTTTGCTGTGGCACTTTTTCACCCCTACTGAGTCTCAGAGCGGCTCTGTTTCAGGAAAGCTCATTGGGAGGAAAGAGGAGTCACTGCCCTGCCTAAGAAAATAAGTTGCAGTGAAATGGAGCTGGAAAGCTCATTTTAATGGAGGGTTAATGGGTAGAGGGGAAGATGTCAGTGTAAATGTTCCCAGGAATGCTTGGAATCTTGATTGCAGGTGAATAAATCTCAACAGAGCTGACAGTTGCAGGGAAGCTCAGAGAGTTGGTTTAAGGTATGAAATGAGGCATAGAAGAGGAAGTTGTCCAAATTGTCATCTCTGTGCTGCTGTCTTATCACCAGTTCTGACACAAAAGTCATCAAGGAAAGATTTATGGTGTGCACTCATTTTAGTTATTTGAATAATTGCATGGAAAATATACACAGAGCTCATCTTTCAGATATTTGAAGTCCTTCCAGACTAGGTAGTAGCTCTTTTGGAACTAAAGGTTTCAGCAGCCTGCCCCAACATGCATCCCTTCTCCTTCAATGGTGAACTTAAATACTTTTGCCTCGGTCTACAGTTAGGTTGTTTTAGGGACAGTCCAATTTTATTTCCTTGGGGTAGTTTATTAGGTTTTATATGCTCAGGCTTAAGATGAAGATCAAAGTTGTTTCCCCATCATAAAACTTATTACCATTTTCTACAGACAGACAATTATTTTGGTCACAACCTGTCCAGCCCATACAATTGGACACAAAATCATCAGCAGTTGCCCTGCCTTCACTGTTCAGATCAGCATCATATTGGTCTGGATGGAGCTTTGAACTGTGCTGAGCTTTCTGTCACTCAGGGATCCACATACCTGCCCCGACGAGCCAAGAGCCCATCCACATAACGGGATGTGTCCTGCATGAGGGAAAAATAACAACTTGGCAAACTATGAAAGTCACAGACTGAAGAAAATCTTGTGATTAAAAGAAGATAGCATAAGAGAATTGGTAAAGATGAAAAGCAAGACCTTGTTAACAAGGTTAATGAATTATATCACACCACATTGCCATAGGGAACAATCAAGGGGAATGGCAGTGAGAACCAGTACAGACAAGATGGTGGATCTGAGTGGAAATAAAGAGCTGCACTATTGGTGAGCATCTGGAAAGATCAGCAGAAAAGCTTGGCCTTGTTGTGCCTTTGAGAAGAACATGACTTCAAGAGCTCAGTCCAAAGAAATGTTGTACTCTGGAGCCAACCTCTTATGGCATCTTTCCCTGGGTGCTCCCCCTTTCAATAAACTGCAGAGAGCTTTTTACTAACTCAGCTTTGTTTGACTAGCAAAGGAGAGCTGGAGCTCAGCAGTCTCTATCTCTGTGGTGCTTGTGTAGGTAGATCCGCTCCAAGAGGAGGATTTTAGAAATTCAGTAGATAACAAACGGCCTTACAGAATCATCCAATCAGCATTAAGACAAGTAAGGATCCCAGGGCTGAGAGGATGCAATAGCAAGCAGATGTCTTGTCTAAATTGAAGCTCCTTGAATCAGGCAGTTATATTGTCTCCATGGGAAAGTCATGACTGCTTTGACAAAATATGGATTCAGAGAGATGGAAAATAATCACCTTTATTTCATTATCCGTCATATTTCTTTCATCTTTTTCCCCATTAGCTTACTGAATAATTTCAAATGTGTCCTTGTTTCTTTGCCCTTGGCCCTTCATTTTCTGTCTCCAAAACATCTTTCGGGCATTTAAAAGCTTTCCCTCCTCCTCTCTTATTTTATCCTCAATTAGATTTTTTTTTCTCTGAGAAATCTGAGTGTGAAAGTCCCAGCAGGAGACATCTGGCACAGCTTTTTTGGTGGTAATGGAGCTCTGCTGATTTCTTCCAGACAAGGCTGGAAGATTATAGAAGTGCCTGCCTTGCTGGTGCTGCCATTTTATAGGGCCCTTGCTGTGCAAACTGATATCTTAACAGATGCTATTTCATTTAAGAGGCACTGACAACCCAAAGCAGCAAGGCAAGAGGGTGCCAAAGCCATAGGTGTCTCCATGAAGGTTTCTGGTCAAGTAGAATCAGGAGAGAGAACTCCCTAGATCTCACCCTACTGATTTTCAATTTGCCTTAAAATGCCCTCTGGTGCCTGCAAGGCAGCTTTCAGCTGCAAACTGGAGTTCAAACCTATGACACTCGTTTCTCTGCAGTGGGTTTTGGCCCTTGACCCGCATATCAATCATAAGAATCAACGCATGAAGTCATTGTCAGAGGCAAGTGAGTAATCTACAAGAAGCAAAGTAAATTTATGGAATAAATTCTGTCGACTTTTCTCTTTGCTCTTTGTCCTCCAGTATCTTCTTGTAGTCCTTTGGAAGATGATAGTTTTCTCACATGTATTCATTTTGAAGATTTCTTTCCTGGGAGACCAGCTAGAGAAATATCTTTGGGAATATGCACAATTTGTTATTCATAAGTCACACTCTGTTGCTTAGTCATATCCCTGCTTCTCTGTTCTTTGCTGGAAGCATTATATAACATCTGTGCTCTACATAAGGGTGATAGAGGGACAGGCTTCACATATACATGTACATCTATACATATACACATATGTAATTACATGTATTATTAAATATTTCTAAAGATATATCAGTCTTAATTGCATCATTTCTTCATCTAGCAGTAGGTTTATCAAATCCTTGGGGTATTGCAGACCAAAAGGTCTGGAAATGTGAACCTGCATAAGGTAGCCCAAACCACTATGGCATTTTTTTGTTGTCCTGATGGCAGAGTAAGCAAAGCAAATGTATCTGCTGGGTCCCATGCAGAGAATCAACATGTGATGCTAGAAACAACTAACTCCTGCCTTCCAGCAGTCTTGTGGCCTCCCGTTCTGTCCACAGCCCCAGCCAGGACAACCCAGAGACTTCTCCCATCTCAGCAAGCCAGAGTCAAATGAGACTAATAGTGTATCTAGAAGTCACTGCAATTTTAAGGCAGCCATGGTAGCTATGTGGACTGAGCAAATAAAGATCTGGCATCATAGCATCTGGCTAAAGCTGAGAGACTAAATTGTAGAATTATTTTCCTTTTTAAAATAAAAGAAACATTACATGACATATGTCCTTGTATGTCAGCCATGTCCAGGTCATGTTCTTTACACAGATAACTAAATCAGAGCACAGTTCATTAACAAGGCAGAACTGCTGCCCTGTCTATGGCTGTGTGCATACACACAGATGAGAGCACCACAATTTGCCATGCACAAGGTGAAAAATAAAAACACATGAAAAAGGAAGCTCAGAATAGCAATAAATAAACTGGAAAATAGGGCTTCTGCCTTGTGAGTTAGATCTGGCGGCTTTTACCATGCCTACTCATATACATGCAGCAACACAGTGCCCCCTACAACTCAGCATGTATTTATATAAGAATTAGCTGTGCACAACTGATACCAAAGCAAGCCCATAATTTACCAGAACACCTGGTTTCCACTCAGAGATTTCTGATCCAAAAGCTGACATCTAACAGGTTTCCCATGGTGTGATTGCAGACATGTAAATTTGAGGCAGCCAAATTCATTTTGCTCACAAGTTTCAAGAAATGTAAATCTGGGTCTCTGAAATACTTTAATTACTTCTTCCCTGATAGATCCTTGTGGCTTGAATAACACTAAAATTGCATGATATTCCACCCCCAGAAAATACATAATTCATATCTGCAATCCAGCATCTTTATAAGCTCTGCTCAACTTCAGGGAGAGCATTAATTTCAGAATGAGGGAATCCCTTATTTCTTTATGGGGGTAAAAATGTAAATTCCCATATCAACTGCAATTTCCATGTTATTCATCCACAAGGAAGCAAAAGCTGTGCTGGTCGTGTATGCTGCACCAAACTGGTGGTTCACGCATCAAAATATGTTGGCACCTCAGACTGGTTGTGTCACCTTCACTGTCACAAAAATTGACGTGGTGGCGCTGAGACAGGTGACTCCAGCAGGGGGGCAGCTCACTAAGCATCTGCTGGGTGGGTGACTTGGGCACCAGTAGGAGTGGAGAGCAGTAATGGCATTTTACATTGGTTGGTGGAGAATAAGAAGACGTTCCCAGTTGACACATTTTGATCAGCACAAATGAAAAGACGTTTCTCCATTTCTTTGGTTTCATAACAATTAGCTCCCAGGTTAGAAGCAGAGATAAGTCTGGGGACTGCAGCAGAGACTGTATTTTCTGGCAGACAAAAATCTGGAGTCTTCCATAAATGCACAAAATGAACCTGGGAATAAGGCAGAATGCCCTAATAACGGGTGTGAAGTGTGCACGAGATGGAGACGTGATAAAAATGTATTTGTTCATATCACTTCTGTGCAGCATCCCCACTTCAACTGTGTATTTATTGTATTCCTTTGAAATGTAGCTGCTTTGTAAGTATAATTAAGAGCGGGTGCCCTGCACTTTGCAAACATGGGGATGCTGCCATGGCAACAGCAGCGAAACGCAGAGAAGCAGCTCTCTCTGATTAATGTAATTACATAGCAAGCATGTATAATGCCTTTAACTACAGCTTACTTTTGCATGAAGGATGCATATAATGCATATTATAAGTTCTATGTGTGTATTCCAGAAATGCTCTTTGCATGCGTTGCAAGTTCATCACTTTAGCAGGTTGTGCACGTCATGAGGGACATAGCATTGCACAGCAATTAGGAAGGTAGTGAGGGATCAGGGGTTTTGACTTCTTCCAGGCTCAAAGTGAGGTTGTTCTCTGCTTGGTTTATTTCAGTTATTTTTCGGGGTTATATTTTAAAGTTAGGTTTTGTAAATACAGTTGATGTTAGTGCTTTAGGGCTGGAAGATTCAAGTTCTTATGTAAGTGTCCAACTCCATTGAAGTTTGGAGTCCTACTCAGGTTAAAAGAGAATTTTCAGGTAAGTAGAATTCCCCGTGTACCTAAGTGCTGGTTGCGTCAAGCCTCAGGAAAACTGGTGTGTGCAGGCAGCTCCACTGAGTAACTAATTGCCACAAGCGTTAATCCTGGTCCCACATACCTGAAACATTAACCTTCAATGCCCTCTTCTTTCCAGGGAAGCATTTTCCTCAGGAAGGAAACAAAGGGCCGAAACTGGAGCACTCAGGAAAGTTACTCAGCAGAGCAGATTGTGACTGGCCATCTACATCCCTGTGCTTAAATGGCAGGTTTGGTACCGTTTCAGACAGCTCAGTCAAAAGCCTTCAATATGGGAATGGAAAGGGAGTTTTATGGGAAGGGAAAGCATAATTTTTCCTCCCAAGGTACTCTTGGACCTGAAAATATCTGTGACATGGTAGAGATTGTAGGAAGCCATGCAATATATAGCTAGCACTAGAGGAAAAATGGAAGGAATTTTTAGGGCCAAGGATCCCTTCATGAGTCCAAGAGGCAGGAGACCTTGGCAAAGCACTTGCCTGTTATCTCACAGGAGAAAAGAACCCCCTCTTGGATCTTGAGATCATCAGGATAATACCACCTGCACTGTGAAACTCTGCATATATATTTTAGCATGGATTTTTTTGAAAAACGAACAACAGCTTACAAATCACAGGTAATATTTTCACAGATAAAAAGAGAGAACAACCCTCTAGAAATGGAAATCTTGGGATCCAGAGAACAATATTCTGTGGGCTGAGAAAGTGATATCAGTGGTGTGGTACTGCAGAGGTGCAGTAGCCCGGGAAGGTGTTCCCCCATGAGTTGTGTGATGTATTACAAAAGGCCTGTGCATTTGCAGTAACATTTTTCTCTG
Organism: Serilophus lunatus; assembly: GCA_013399895.1. Taxonomy (NCBI): domain Eukaryota; kingdom Metazoa; phylum Chordata; class Aves; order Passeriformes; family Eurylaimidae; genus Serilophus; species Serilophus lunatus. The sequence continues at coordinate 1,311,356 of VXBA01002512.1, forward strand.
TTAGCACCAAGGCATTGAAAATGACTTTTTTTGTGATAACCATATGTACTCTTGCTTTAAGTATTGTCATTTATAAGCCTGTCAATACAAGTTATTTTTATGGCATCCTTAGACTACCTTTACTAAAACTGAAGAACCAGATCCTTTGCAGGTTATTTGTGGTGACTTCCACTAGTTGAAGATTTAATTCTAGATGTTCTTCTGAAAAGGCACTAGATCTTGAGTCTGGCTGATCTATATTGGGTATGTGATGGATGGCAGGCACAAAGCACTTTGGGACATGCTCTGCAGCTGATTGCTTTTATCATATGAACACATTTTTCAGTGTTAGAGGCACAGAAATTCATATTAGAAGCCAGTTCTGGGGTGTATTAGAAGCATCCTAAGCTACTGTCCCCTTGTAGCTCTTTGCCTGATTCTTCTTTGACCATATATATTTTCACTTGTGTAAGTCTTCCCACAACACTGTTTAGTAAGGAAAGCCTGGCACTTTGTATTCTGGGAGGAGGGGCCGATACCCCAGAGGGCTCTGCAGCCCTGCAGACAGACCTCAGCAGGTTGGAGAGATGAGCAGAGAGGAACTGTCTGAAATTCAACATAGGTAAATGCAGGGTCCTGCACCTGGGAAAGAATAAACTCAGGCCAGGCTGCGGGCTGACCTGAAAAGCAGCTCTGTGAAGGACCTGAGGTCCTGGTGGACAGCAAGCTGTCCATGAGCCAGCAGTGTGCCCTTGTGGCCAAGAAGGCCAATGGTATCCTGGGGTGCACTGGGAAGAGCATTGCAAGCAGGCTGAGGGAGGTGACCCTGCCACACTACTCAGCCCCAGTGAGGCCTCACCTGGAATGCTGTGTCGGTTCTGGGCTCCCCAGTACAGACATGAATCTTCTGGGTTGAGTTCAAAAAGTTATGAAGATGATTAGAGGTCTGAAGCATCTATTTTATGATGAAAGGCTGAGGGAGCTGGGCCTGTTCAGCCTCAAGAAGAGACAGCTAAGAGGAGACCTCATCCATGTTTATAGGTATCTGAAGGGATCCATCAAGAAGATGGATTGGGCTCTTCTTGGTGGTGCCAAGCAATAGGACAAGAAGCAACAAGCAGCAACTGATGCATGGGAAGTTTTGCCCGAATACCCTGGAGGTACTTAAGAACCACCTGAACCAATCCCGATTAATGTATTATAGGGGTTCCTGCTTGAGTGAAGAGGATGGACTAGATGATGTTCAGTGGCCCATTTCAATCCTACCCATTCTGTATGATTATGTGATTCTGGGTTGTGAAAACTGATCAGAGCTCATTGACTTTGCCAAGACAAAGAACTTACTGGAAAACTGGGTTTTGCTGTCCTTTTCCAGTTGAATGTGGGTTGGCTTTGTTTGGTTTTTTTGTTTGTTAGTTTGGAGGAGGAGGTTTGGTTTGTTTTTTTATGATTTGTTTTTGGTTTTTTCAGTGTGAAGACCTTCACTATTAGAATTTGAAAAAATATTTCCTTTTTTCCTTTTAAATTGTGATGAAATTCTCTTACTAATTTTTTCTTACTTTGCCTCACACTGGAGAAAAAGAGAATAAAATTAAATTAGAAGGAAACTTGCAGTCCAGTTATTTCAATTAGGCAAAAAATGTTAAAAAAAAAAGCATTAAATACAATTCTGAAACTTTAATCCATTTTAAAAGAAATGGAAACTTTTTAACTTTCTTTTTTTTGCATAACAGGCTTGCCTCTTACTAATGCTGCTCTTTACCTGCACATTTTCCATTTGTTCATTACAATCTTCCTTAAATGGACAATTCAGTGTAGCCTCCCATTAAGAACTCTTCTGCATGTACAAATCTGTCAACAAAAAAAGAAATAATCAGGAATTTGCTTCTGTGAAAGCTCAGCAGTGTTCCTAATTGCTGAGTAATAGATCATCTAATGTCTGCAAACAGAAGGACTTTCCTAAAATTGAAGAAGGAGCTGACTTGTGAGTTTGCATCTCTCAGAATGACTCAGAGCCAGACTCCTGACTAAGACAACTCCATTGTTCAGTCCACAGAATATTGTTAAATTACAAATTAGCGAAAGCACTATTCTGTGCTGTCAGGCTGACATGCGAATATTCATTATTCATTGTATTCTCATTATTTCCTTTTCCTTCATAAACCAGGAAATGAAAGACTAAAGAATCCAGCATGAGGTGAGTTTAAACTATTGTTGCAATCAATTTTAGCTGTAAGTTCATCTTTATGCATTTAACCCCCACTTTTCCTCTTTTCAGTCTGCATACTTCCATTCTGTGTTATCATGTTTTATCTATTTTACAGCCCAAAACAACAAAAACACACTCCCTGGAGCACAGACTACTTTTCGCTTGCTTTTTTTTTTTCATTGGAGTGTTTAGAGCAATGGAAGACTAAACTCCTGGTGTAACCTCCAGTTATTACAGTAATATAATTATGAAGAATACCTGAATTCCTTTTATCAAGAGTTGCCATCTGACTTAGAGCTGCCTCTACATCAGGTTTTAACACTTAGAGGCCACATTATATGGGGGTTCTTTTTGCTTGTTTGTTTTAGAGTTTTTTAAGAAGTTTTAATAGTGTCTATTTACAAGGTTTATATTGCAGTTTTATGATTTTTAACTATTGCATGCACTTGAACAATAATTCATTAGATTTCTCTCCCTTTTGCTCCGCCTGCTAAAGGAGTTCTCCAGTTATTAATCTACTGCATCACAGGAACTTTCTGAATTTTTATTTTGAATCTCATAGTACCTGAAAAGTGAAAGGCAAGTGTTATATTTAGTTACATTAGATTTTGAAAGAGGTTTATAAAGTGATACTTTCTCATCTTCTCAAAAGCCCCAAAGGAATGAGTGAGTGAACATGTAACAAATACCTAACATTTAACTGGCAATACAGACAAGGTAATTGGGATCAGGGCTATATGACAGCAGGTATTTCACTTTGAAGGCTATACACATAGTTACAGTTCTTCATGACACACTGTGGAAAATGTTTGAGCTGCAAACTCCAAGTCAATGAAAATTAAAAATAACTTACGTTTTTTCCTCTTTGGATATCATCTTTAGTCAGGTTTGTTTGCATATTGAATTCAAAGTTCAGCTCAAAACTACGTCATAAAATTATAAACTTCCCCTCCAAGGGTTGCTTTTACAATTCAATCTGTAGCAGCTCTGAAAATTAAGAGATGAACTTATGATAAACCTCTCAGAGTTTAAGTTCGAAGACCACATACAATTAAACAAGACCAAAATAGATACCGTGCATTGATGATTACACAGAATTAATAAGGTTGGAAAAGACCATGGAGATCATCAAGTCCAACCTTTACCTAGGTTAACAACCTACCCAACATCAGTCTAACATCTATACCATCTAAACCATTTAAACCATCTAAACCGTACCACTAAGTTCATCATCTAACCTATCCTTAAACACATCCAGGGACGGTGACTCCACCACCTCCCTGGGAAGCCCATTTCAGTGGGAGATCACTCTCACTGTGAAAAAGTTCCTCCTGATATCCAACCTAAACCTCCCCTGATGCAGCCTAAGACTGTGTCCTCTCGTCCTGTCACTGGGAGCCTGAGAGAAGAGACCGACCCCTGCCTGACTACAACCTCCTTTCAGGTAGTTACAGACAGCAATAAGGTCACCCCTGAGCCTCCTCTTCTCCAGGCTGAACAACCCCAGCTCCCTCAGCTGTTCCTCATAGGGCTTGTGCTCCAGCCCCTTCACCATCCTCGTTGCCCTTCTCTGGCTCCCATATTGATATTGATATTGATCCCATACCGATTGGCTCCCATACACTGGAACTGGCTAAAGAAAGCAGCCTTTGTCTTGCAAACAGGTTTTCTCTACCAGCTAAAGGAAACAGGGGTAGGTCTTGTTTAAATTGATGAGTTTCAGTACCACAGTGGCCTCTTAACTCTTGGTCATATGCTTGGCTTGGCTGAAAAGCAACATCTTACAAATTGTTTTTCTTTCTGAGCATCAGCAAAATTCTGAGGCTTATGTATTGAAACTAATAGCAACCCCACCAGTGATTTCAGTGAGGAAAATGGCTGTCACTGCACAAACAGTTTAAGAAACTTCAATTTATTTCACTTATCAATGAATTAATATTATTTATATTAATTTTGTATTAATGGCTTTCAATGCAAAGTAACATGCTCACATTCTGAGATTTCCTTGCTGGTCCTTGTTCACCTATTTTCCAAGCATTCATATGCTAGAAATTACATTGCCTGTGCTTTGTTGACTCAGACTTACTAGACACAGCACAATATTTCAGAGTGTAAGGGAAGCCTTCCAGGATGCTTCACCAGGCAGAATAAACACCAGCCCTTCTTGAAACCCATCTGTATCCTGTATTCAACATCTTCAGCATATTCTTAATCAGAAAATAGCAGTCACAAAGAGGATAACTTTCCTCCATGAAGCAAATGAATTGTTGATTAAAGAGGTTAATGTTGGTGGAGTAGGCTGTAAGAACTGCCTGATTTATTAATCTGAAACAAATGACCTCATGAGCATGTCACTGAAAAGATATGTTCATGTGAAGAGTTGAATTTGCATGAATTTATTTTCTGTGTGGAATTATTAGCCCAAAAGAATTAGTTTGAGGGTACTTGTTTGCATCTGTTCACTTCAAATATTTATTTATTTTCTAATTAAGAGAAGGAAATCCTTTAATCAGTAATTTTAAAAACAACAAGATATCTTTTCTTTTTTCATATACTTGACATCCGTAAACTTGAATTTCGTGTTAGTGACACAGAGGAGGCTGGGGATGGATGGGTGCCAGGAGACTATTTTTCTTGTGAACTTTCTCAGCTTGCCCTTGGCCCAATCCTGGATGCCTGACAGTGCTGTGTAGTAAAGGATAGAAAATTAGGTAATGTTAAACTGCAGAATGTCATGTCATGCGGAGCAACTTGAGTTAACACCATGTGAATATCTAGAATTCAGGCTAATATTCTTTCACTGGGCACAAGAACTATTCTGTGGACACAGTATGGAATAATAGGTAGATACAAAAATGTTTAGGAGACATCCAGGTGTCTGCGAAGAAGAAAAGCTAACATGATATGTCTGCACAAAGTGTTGGGAGGGGCCACAGTTGGGATAGCCGACCCCAAGTGATCACAGGGACATCCCATACCATATGACATCCAGCTCAGCATATGACCTGGGAGAAGAAGGAAAGGGGATGTTCAGAGTTATAGCATTTGTCTTCACAAGTAGCTGTCACATATGATGGACCCCAGCTTTCCTGGAAATGGCTGAACACCTGCTTGCCCATGGGAAGTGGTGAATGAATTTCCTGTTCCAGTTGCTTATGTGGACAGCTTTTGCTTGACCAGTTAAATTCTCTTTATCTCAATCCACGAAGTTTCTCACTTTTACTTCTGATTCTCTCCCCCCTCTCACCAGAGAGGGTGAGTAAGTGGCTGTGTGGGTTAACTTCAGCGGCTTAATTGGCAGCTGGGGTTAAACCACAAGAGTTGCAAAAACATATTTGTACTGTAACTTCCAAGGAGCAGAGTGTTTTGGAAGTACAGCCCAGTAAATGTAAGGGATGGCTGTCCAGAGCAAAGAGAGGTTTGTGTGATGAGCACTGACTGACGTTGGTGTTCAGGGCACTGTCCCTCCACGCTCCACCCTTTGTGCTTGACTTCACTTCTGTGAAGTACAAGAGCTCCATTTCACCACATCAGCTATAGTAAAGTTTTGCCTCTCGTTGGAGCTATGTGCAATTGTGGATTCTTTCTTTCACTTTTTCTCTAAATGCTCTCATTTTGTTTGGAATGCCAGAGATAGTTCTTGGAGTGGATTTGTCTAACTTCCTGTCAAATCAGTGTTTATTCACAGGAATGTCTTTTGTTGGTGTGTCACAGAAAGTTACAAGTCAGAATTCACTGTGCAGATTTAGCTGATCTGATTTAGCATGAAATGCTTGCTGAATTTGCAAGCCATGGGACTTCTTAGACAGTGGGTTAGACAGTGGGTTCCAAGACTTCATTTTACATTTGTGAGTCTCAGACTCTGAACAGGACAAGGAGTTTTTCTTCTCCTGCATTTTACCTCTTGCCTATTGTGTAAAATATGGAGAAGTCTTTATATCTATTTATTCTGAAACATCCGAAGCTAATATTCACTTAAGAAGTGGGCTTCAGACATGGTGTGGATGACAGCTTCCTGAACTTAAGTCTGATATCAGTAAACATGTAGTAATGAAGTCAGCCTATATAATTTGCTCAAAAAATTCCAACAGAAAATCAATAAAAGGGTCTTCCTATTTCCTCACTAGAGGAAACAAGTTAAATTAGAGCATACTGTCAGCAGAGTGAAAAATGGAGATTCTCTGTTTTGATTTTATACTTATTTAATAGTTCTGTTGAGTGGCAGATGTGAGACAAATAAAAAAGGTAGATGCATATCAAAATAAATAAAAAGTATTAGAGTAGCATATTTATTCACATGCACTAAGCTTTGACCCTTTGTTCTGACAGTCAGAATATAGCAAAACCCCCAGCGTGTATTTAAGTAAAAATATAAAATAGATGGGTTTGTAACAAAATCTTTGAAGTTGATATCTTTTATAATAGGTAGAAACTGCAGATATCTGCATGTGAATTTTCCCAGTTATAAGTGATACTGCACTTGCACTAACTTAATGAGAAGTTATTAATCACTTTTGTATAAAGCTCTTAATTAGGTTCTTCTGGGTGGTTGTGTAAGAAAGCTGGAGCCTGGCACATGAGAACTGTTTAAAGCATTACTGAACTGCCTGCATTCAGAAAAGAGAGTATTAGATTTTACTGGATTGCTTAAACTGAAATGAATTATTTTTTTCACAGTGGCAGTTAAAGGATTACATGACTACCCAAGTCTCATTTGTGGCAGGAACAGAACAGAAACCCAAAGAAAGGTGGTTCATATCTTGAAGAGCTGTTACAATTAATTTAGAGGACAGGGGCCAGATAGTGTGAAATAAGGGAGGAATAGGATCCCAGCAACATGATGTGTTTTGGTATCCCTAAGACCTCCTCAGAAACTGAGCCAAAGAAGCAGTGTACAATCCTTGGCCCTTGGTCTGAAACTTTGTGCACCAAGATTAAACCTTTCTCACAAAATGCCCTAATGGTGCTACCTGATGAGAGGACCGGAGATACCCCTGGGATGGTATCCAAAAGCAGCTGCAGTTCAGTCATCACTGAGCCTAAGTCTGTGCTTACAAATGTGCGTGTACACTTGGTTATAAATCAGGGAGCTGACAAAACTTTACATGACTTTTAGAGCTTTAAGTTCTTTAATAATATCATGCTGATCAATTTAAATTAAAAAAAAATGGAGTAAAGTTTGGTCTTTTTTAAAACTGGGAATTTTGGAGCTGATTATCATGGAACTCAGGTTTCATCTTTTCAGTTTTTGCCAAGTGGCAAAAGTTTGCCTTAGCCAAACAAAATTTATATTTGTATATGAAATGTTTAATCACCTAGCCAATAAAAAAAGCCGAGTTCTCATGTATTTGGTTTAATCAAAAGTACTTTCAAGAAATTTTGTCCATTATTAATATCTATAATTCCTTTCTACAGACATGCAGTCTATATCATATTTCAGTCTGTTTTCTCTAAAAGTTGAAACTAATAGTTAGTGAATTTGAAGAATCCATCTGGTCACAGCCTTGGATTTCATTAGAGCATAAAAGTAGACTTAACTGTGATTATACACTTTGGTTTTAATTTTGATATCTGAGTGTGCTTCATGCTTTTTAAATTGATTCTTTTTTCCATCTACTTATGATCCTATCTTCATATTTCTGACTTTGAAGCTCCTTTGGGTCATTTGTTCTGTCAAACATGATTGTCCTGTTTTTCCAGCCTTGGCCTCAGCTTACTGGGATTTCTGATCATCTTTGAGTGGAACTCAAGTCTAGGTACCCTCATGGGAGTCCGTGTCAGCGGAAATTTTCCAGGGGCGTATGGAAGATCTGGGCCTTCAAATTTTAGGCTGATCTGTTTTGATTGCATTTGCCTGTAATCTAGATTATATGATGTGATTGACTTTAAGGGACACTGCATCAAGTATCTTTGGGGAGAACTGTTACATTAACAGGCAACTCTAATTTTAACCACTTGTATTTCTCTCTAGATAAATTTTTTTAAAGAAGTCTCTTACCTTTTCTGTGTCAGTTAACATCCAAAATAAATTGTATCTTCCTACTCTTCTGATCGCCTTCTGATCACCTTCTAACTTACATGGGAGTAGAAGGAGAACATCTCTCTTTCCTTTCTCCTAATCCCAAGAGGGCTTTTGAGACAGAGGAAAAATTTAAAAAAAAAACAAAGCCAAAAACAAAACAACAACAGCAGAAAACATGGACTCAGTAATGGAGAAACATCTAACTGTTCAACTAACAGAGGGAATGCTCAGTGGAAGAGAAAAATGTGGATGCTGTATTGATATTAACATAATGATGGCTGTCAAATGTGCACTTCTAGAAACTAAAAAATCTTCTTATGGGCAAAGGCTGATGAATTGAAAATAAATTATCCTTGCACCAAAACATTTCTTTCAGTCTTTTTATTTCCTTGCTTTTGCCTTTGATGTTTTCTATATTTTAATAGTAATTTGCTAGGGTTTTGGTTTATTTCCTGGGTTCAATCCAAATCCTATTGGGTGCGCTTAAAGAATATCGCCATTCTGCAGCCTGTTGTATCTGATCCAGAGCCTGAAATGGTTATTCATGCTTTTGTTACCTCAGGATTAAACTACTCAAACTCCATGCTGGTTGGTTTCCCTGATAATGCTTTCTATGAACTTCTGCTGTTACAAAATGTGTGATCCACTGACTGCAAAGTCACTGCGATAACTACTGATTAACTGCTACATTTATTATATTTAGATTATTCCATTAACCTGTAAAAAGCATGAATAGCCTCATACCATGTCCTCCCAAATTTGAATTTGTCAGTACAGGGACAGACAGGGTTTTGCCTGCTTCAGTAATACCTTCACCTAAGAATTACCTCTGTGGTCTTCAACAGGACACTGAGGACTAATGTCAGTAACAAGGAATATGACAAAGCTGGCCTATAATGAGGCAAATCTGTCAGATGTCATAGAGTTAGCTGTCATGAACGATATTGAACATTAATTTTAATAGTGTTTTATACTCATTCCAGCTGTTCCAAGTCCACTGGTTGCCTTTAACTATTTGCTACAATACAACAGAATGAATTTTTCCTATCAGCATTTAGTTCAGGTTGCAATAGCACATTTATTAACACAAAATGGAACAAACCACCACAGATTTCAAAATAGATGCTTTTCCAATTTAAAAGCCACATATACAAGAATCTATAGAAAAAAACCCCTTAAATTCACAGAGCTTCTATCTCTGTATCCATGTGTTTGTGCATGTGCTTATGAGAGACAGGGAGGCAGACGAAGAAAGAAGTGCAATGGAGGAAAGCGCTGAGACATGGACTCAAAACTGCAGACTGAAAACTTAAGTGTCATGCAGATGTAAGCCTGTTAGAAATACAAACTTACATTTTGATCTGAACAAATGCCTAGTGAATTGGATGTTGCAGATATGATTAGAAAACAAAATCTCAATGTCCATTTTTATTTAGTATCTTCTGTTATGGTTACAGGATGTTCTGACAATGCCTCACTTCAAATTGCTGGCCCCCCACTTTATCACAATATCCATACTCACCCTTAATCCAGTGCTGTGAAGCAGCTGATACTGTTTACTGACATACTGCACTGGCAGCTCCATCTTTCACAGACTGAGATCTGACCTCTCTACTCACTGTATGAGGTGCTGCAGGTTCCCTCCGATCTGTTATCCAAGTATGAAGAGCTGCATGAGGAATCCATTTTTTTTAAGGCATAACAAACAAAAGGAGGATGAAACTTTCAGACAGGCCTTTTGCACATTGCATGTGGAATTATGCCTTCTCAGTCTACCATAATCAGAGAGAGCCTCTCTTAACACTGAAAGAATAGTGGGAAAGAACCCCTTGCAGCAAAAAATTAGCAATGCTGCCCTATATGCTAATAAAGTGTTTTCAAATTGTGTACCAAGATTGTGCAAATGAAGATAAATTCAAATTCGTTTTAAACTTTTACATCCTCAGCGTCTACTTGCATAGTATTACCAGGGTATAAATGCTTTCATGTGATGTGCTTTATGCACATGTATGAAAAATTAAAGAAAGCTGAATAATTTCATTGAAACCAGAGTCCATTACTCTCTTCATAGTGAATGCTCCAGAGCAAAAGTCTGAATGAGTAACAGAGATTTACAATGTCCCTGCCCTAGAGGTCGAAACACTCTGGCTTTGACAGAACAATGAAGGGATCAAATTCCAATGGAGGTTGGCCTCCCTTGAGCTCTTCTGGCCTCTGGCCTCCCTGGCCATACAATGCAAGGGATTATTCACAAAAATACCTCAGTCATTCTCAAGATTTTTTTGTGGTTTACAAAGAAAAAAGTGCAGACTCCAACCATGGGGGAATATACTTGCTAAATCAACACTTCCATTTTCACTTAGAACAAGGTGGGCAGCAAAAGTCTAAAAAGCAGTCTCTATTCTTTCAAGTATTGTGGCCAATTTAAAAAACAAAAAACAAACATAACACACAAAAAACCTCAAACAAACAAACAAAAAACCAAAAACAGACAGACAAAATGCCCCAAACAGACAGCTGGACTTTCTGTAAAGTGTGCATTTAGATGTAAGAGATGACTCTCAGGAGTAGCGGTGAATTAAGGTGTCATAAATTACTATGCTGAGGAAGTACTTCTGAAGAGGGGATATAGGTCTGGTTGTAAAAGCATCTTTCAGCTTATAGTGCCAAGTGGGACCTATGAAAATTGGAAAGTCTGGAGACCCAAAACTAGATCCAGACTGGAAAACGTCTTGAACAAAGACATTCATCATCACATTTCCTCTTGACATGTTACTTCTGTCACTATTGAAATATATCTCAACACGTGATCCTGTCATACACCTGTCCTCCTGCCAAGGCATAATAATGCAATAAATAAAAATGACAAAAATTGATTGAAAATTGATTGACCAGCAATTATTAATCTAGGAAATTCTCACTTGAGATCTAACCTTAGCTAAGGAAAGAGGTAGTAGAGAGATTATCTCTTCTGTGCATCAGTAAAATAGGGTACTAGTACCAGAAACTTTACGTTAGTTTCAATCAAGCTTTTTTTTTTTTTTTTCCTCCTTTAAGAGAGGCCTTAAATTACTCTGGAAAAGAATAATGGCTGAGTGACCTTATACATTCCAGCTGGGACAATAAAATCGTATTTCTCATCGAGCAATATCAAAAGGCTGCTAGAAAAAAAAAAAAAAAAAAAAAGAAGTGTTTCATACTTACTCATTCACATCATCTGCAAGGATAATTTTTGAAGTTATCCAAGGTAGCAGAAACAAGCTAAAGTTGTTTAAATTGCTTTGTTAGTAATCTAGTGTTGAAGGTGGAGAGATTAATTTAGTCAGAAAAAAAGGCAACTGATACAAGTCCTGTGCTGAACATAAACATAAGAAATGTGACCTCATTAGGCAAAAGTTAATGTGTATTGAGCCAGGTCTTATCAGTAAACAAAGTAGCAAAACAAAAATCATGTCTAAATACTATTCCTGTGATTGTCAAAATAATAATAAAAAAGGCTAACTAAGCCTTAATGTTTAGTAATCTCTATTCCTACAGAAGTATGCACATCATTTAAACAGCAGCATCGTGACCGTTCATTAGAATTTGATATTTCATCCTGGATCAACTACATCATATTTGTGTAAATTAACACAGAATTCTGAAGCTATTGGCAGTGAATTAGGCAGTTAAGATGCTTCATTTTTTCTTGCTCAGAAACCAGAGCAATATGCCTTATTTCTTGTCTAAGAAAATCAGCAGAGAGGACTGTGTCATCAACATGTTCTTCTCAAGAAAAATAGCCATCCTCAGACTAATGTCATCTGCAAATGTAGCTTTCCCCCTTAGTAATCAACCAAAAAAAGATAGTGTTGAAAAAATGGTAATGTGGTGCAATGTGATTGCAGAAAGAAGAAGAAACCATGCTGTGAGCCCTCCTTCAACTCAGATAAAAATTCCTGTCCTGTTGAAAAGTTTTCTGGCAATACCAGCCTCCCTGCGATGCTGGCAGTCACTGGAGGCAAGTGCTTGGTGAATGCACCGCATGAAAGAACTGATGGAAGACAATGCAAAGTATTGTGCACAGCTTACTAAATCTTGCCAACCTCCTCAAATAAAAGTTAGCCCGAGGCAGAGGTTTGGCTGACAAATGAACATGAGTCAGAAGCCTCACTAGGCATCTTGGACTTTGTCATGGGCCATGTTAAAAATTAACTGAGAGAAACTTGCTCTTCTCTAGCAACATCTTTGGGACTTTTTGTACAACTAACCTCATACTTACTTAAAATCTGGTGTCTAACTGTAGATTGAGATTCACTAAATCTATCTGAAACCTAAGACATTTAGTTCCTTTACATATTTACTGTGTATATACAGATTTTAGAAACATGAGTATTTCTAGATTTTAATTTTACTTGTGTTTTTAGTTAATGTAGGCATAAATCTAAGGAGATGAAATGGAGTTTGCAAACTGCATTTACAACAGAACATTTATTTAAGGGCTGCTTAGAGTACGTTGAAAGTATCTGTTTGGCTGACATGTAGCCCATGTGCCCTGACACTAAGAATACATAAAAACAGAGAGGAGTTAGCTATTGCTTTACATCTCCTGAGGGAGAAAAAAATTGAAAAGTAATAAATCTATAAAAAAACTAGCACATAGATCAAGAAAAGGATTTAAAATCATTTAGTTATTGACTAAGGGAACTGTAGTTTTGAATTTACAGAGAAAGAATGTTTTTAAGATGAGTATAAGCCCTTTCTGAATCACTATCTCAAGCTGCCAACAGAGTCTGGACACATACATTAGAAATGAAGTCAGTGAAATCATGCTGAAAATGAGTAAATGTAATGAATAAGTGAGAGTTAAGTTCATTTAACAAGTAAGTGAAAATGAGTTTTTGTAGATGAGACATACTGAGGTAAGTTATTGGGTTAGTGTTCTTGAGTTAAGACTGTTATGTAACACTGCCCTTAATTCCCTATGATGGTATGCACTGGGTAAGTCAGAAAGTATGTTAGAAAATGCTTACAGCATACAGCTTATATTTGAACCATACCCCATTGTAACATACAGCAGTGCTCTCCTCCTGCGTACGATATCTTGAGAGGAGATTTAAACACAGATAGTACTTCTCTAACCATTCTGCACTACTATAATTTACTATTTTCAATAAAGAAATAAAATACTTCATACAGGTGGGTTTTTTTCCTTTTTCAAAGATTTGGGGACTGCAGAGATCTCAAAAGAGGTAGAGAAAACAGTGGGGTCTTCTCTTGACCCAGAGTATTAGCATTTGGCAAAGATGAGTCTTCTTTTCTTGGCAGCAAATGCAGCATTACTTTGGAGTAAACTGGATGTAATTTAAGAGAACACTATGGAAACCTCTTTTATTAAACTTCATAACAATGCAAAAGGGAAGTCAAACTGACTTTAAAATCTTCCTGGAAAGAGTGTTTTGTAATACCTAAGCAGTCAAGTGCACAGGGAAGATATGTCCAGGCATGTGGGTGAGACAGCACTTAAAGGAGACAAGCCATAAAAAATGCCAAAACAGGTTGGAAAAGACCTTTTGGATAACTGAGTCCAACCATAAAGCCAGCACTTCCAAGTCTACAAGGAAACCATGTTTGTGAGTGCCATATCCACATGTCTTTTTAGTATCTTCAGGGATGGTGCCTCAACTGCTTCCCTGGGCAGCCTGGTCCAATGCTTGACAATCCTTTCAGTGAGGAAATACTTCCTAATATCCAACCTAAATAACCCCTTACAAACTCGGGGCCATTTCTTCTCACTCTATCCCTTGTTATTCAGGAGAAGAGACCAAGCCTCACCTGTCTATAACCTCCTTTTAGGTAGCTGGAGAGAACAATAAGGTCCCCCCTCAATCTCCCCTTCTCCAGACTAAACAATCCCAGCTCCTCAGCTGCTCCTCATCAGATCTGTGCTCCTTTGCCAGTTCCATTGTCCTTCTCTGGACTTGCTCCAGCACCTCAATGTCTTTCTTGGAGTGAGAAGCCTGAAACTGAGCTCAGGATTTGAGATATGGTCTCACCAGTGCCAAGTACAGTGGGACAATCCCTGCCCTGGCCTTGCTGGCCACACTATTTCTGATATAGGCGAGGATGCCATTGGCCTCCTTGGCCACCTGGACACAGTGCTGCCTTATGTTCAGTCAGCTGTCAACCAGCATTGCAAGGTCCTTTTCTGTTGCGCCACTTTCCAATCGCTCTTTCCTGAGCCTTTAGTGTTGCATGGCGTTGCTGTGACCTGGCATTTGCCCTTGTTGAACTCACACAATTGGCTTTGGCCCATCAATTCTGCCTGTTTATACATTCCCACTCAATGTGGGATTGTCTGAAAACTGCCTGAGAGCGCACTGAATCCCCACGTCCAAATTGTTGATAATGTTATTAAACAGGACTGGCCCCAATATTGGGTCCTGGGTAACACCACTGGTGATCGGCCACCGGCTTGATTTAACTCCATTCATCACCACTCTCCGGGCCTGACCATCGAGCCAGTTTTATACCTAGCAGATAGTACACACCTGTAAGCCATGAACAGCCAGTTTCTCCAGGAGTATGCTGTGGGAAATGGTGTCAAAAGTTTTACTGAAGTGTATGCAGAAAACACCTTTTTTACCAGAATATACTGGGGTCATTTCTGTGGTAATATGCGGAGTCAGTTTGCAGGGTTCATATCTCTTGATCACCAACTAAAATTGGAATACTCACCAGTTCCTGGACCTATCCAAGGTGGATTTCTGCAGAAATGAAGGTTCAAACAAGCAGAGCAGGGGTGCAGAGGGCAGAAAGAGGGCCTGCACATTCTTGAGTCTCTGCCCTATTTGTTACCTGCACAGAGTTGCAATCCATGCTGTGACCTGGGGATCTAGAATCATCCAAGGTTTTCCAAGCCAAGTCATAAGTCAAGTTTCACAAACTAAACCTCATCTGCCAGACAAAAAAATTCCCAAGTCAAGTCACAAACTAAGCCTCATCTACCAGACAGAAAAAGACGCCCATTAGCTGTCTCTGGGAATTCTCCCTTTTATGTGCTCTGTGGATACAGAGAAGAGATGCTCATTGGGCTGAGAGAGACTAAAAGGCTGCTGGCCTTTCTTCAGTGCTCCAAATCCAGTTATTAACAGAGGAGTGAGCCTTAACAAGTCCACATGAATGTGAGACAGGTTAGGTGACATTTTTCTGAGCCAATAAGAAAATTCCAGCATACAGCATCCTTATGTACAATCAAAGGTCTTGTCGGGGAAGGGTGTTATTTATTAAGGAGTTGAAAAAACTGGGTTTGTCAGTTTGCAACAGTAGTACTTGAGGACAGCAACAAACTTGGGGTTGCAGATGGAAACTTATGTCAAACATCATTGACTGCAACAGCAATGTTCTAGTACAGAAGTTTTACTACGTATGTGCCTTGTCTCCCTAGCAGTAAAAAACTACTTTTGGTGAAGTTTAGTTTAGAACATAAACTATGTAGTGCTGGTCTGCCTCATTTTGCAACTCTTACCTGGTCTACAAAGGGGAGAGTATGCAGATATATCAAAGACTTTCTCTGACGAGTCATTAGTTTTTCTTGTTTGAGGCGTGACAGCTAACTCTGACTCAGAGCATTGCAATAAATGTCATGGCTTTAATGCCTAGGACCTCAGGAAAGAAAATTTTTTTGATAGATTGCTGCAGGTTTTGCCTCTGTAAATCGACTGATCTACAGCCAGCTTCAGTGGTGAAGGTGTTTGACTCATGCTCCATGCTGGGTAGTACCAAGGAAAACCAGTCACCATTGGGAAGAATGTGATGCAAAGAAAGGTGGGTTCTTGGAATTTATTGTTGTTGTTTTGGTGCTTTTTACTGGGGGGACATGGCCGCAGCAGAGAGTACAAAAGTAGTTTCAAGTAGTTGATATTCAAAGAAGCATAACCACTTGTTTTGAATCTATTGACTTTGCTGTGCTGGAAGAATTTGCCTATGCGCTGTTTAATTTTTAATTTAAATTTTGATCAGGCTGTAGGGGATATAATAAAGTTTAGATCAATATGTAGCAGCATTGGCATTGGCATCAGCATTGGCATTGGCATGTTCACAAAACAAACATTTTGTTTGAGTAAAGAAGCATCTCGATTTGCTTCATCTTCTGCAATAATCTACTGCTAAGCGCTGTTGTCTTTGAAGCTAACAGGAAAACTACATGCTGGCTTCTGTGGAAACAAGACTGCTTCTTCTATTTCTAGCATACTGACCACATTAAGGTGTTCCTGACACTACATGTGAGTGAAATAATTCTGAAAATTTTGTTGATTTTTATGAAAAATAAACTGCTTTTTTCCCACACAGCCTTCTACTTTAACATAGTCACTTAAATACCCAAACTGCATGCAAATGTGTACACCTGAAACAGTCCAAAGAATTACTTCTGTATATGATAAGTTTAACCTGGCATTTGAATTTTTCAAATATTTTCTGGTTTAATTTATTGATGTCAAAATATTAGGTTTCATCAAGTTGTATATTATTATTATTATTACTATTATTACTATAATTATTATTACTTTGAAAGAAGAATTCACTTCCAAATTAAAAAAAAAATGCAAACAAACAATACCACTTTATAGAAGCTTCTTTAATTTTGCACTATTTCATTTCTCAGTACAAAGAACGAGAGCAGCCCATGGATACAATCCTGGGACAAGACTTAAATTCTGTCTTTAAATTTGTTACACAGTTCTTATGCAGGTTTGTTCATTCCATATAATAAGTCCATTTTTTCTGCATTAGGAAGTGAAAAAATAAGTTCTTTTTTTCATCCAAACGCATAGCAAACACTTTCAGTCAAAGGCTGTTACTTGCCAGTTATCTTTACATTGCATAAGCACAGAAAGGCCTGTATTTTGTTGGAATTTAGTAAACAGTTTAATGTTAATGTTTAAATCTGAAACAAAATTATTTTTGGTGGGTTTATTCTTCTGTGTCTTGCATAATTGTCTTCTTCTTAGAAAGCATTAAACAGCTCATCCAGACTTCCAGGAGAATTTCCAAGCATAATAGCTGTTGACATTTGCTTAAATACGGTAATAATTTGCTCCTTGTACAGCTACGAACCATATTTTCCATGGTACATAAAGGGAAGATTCATTTTTTATATCATCTTCACAGTTGGAGAAAAAGGAAGATGCAACAGAGCTTGGTAATAAAACATTGAAGGACACTGCAGGGCTAAGTAATATAATGCCTTTTTTTGTGGATTCATTGCCATCATCAAAAATTTGCATTGCCATTATGGTTTAATGACTCATAATATCAGAAACATGGAGGTATGAAAAAATACCTGGATAACTTTACTCTCATTATTCATTTTTCTTCCTTTAAATGCCCCAAACTACCTGACAAGCTTGGTCCCTGATGAGTGTATATGCTCTGTGTTCTAAAGTGGACTTTACAGATCTAGCTCACCAATTCTATCCAGAAAAGCAGAAAGGATACATACAGGTGTATACATACATACTCGTTAAGCACCTCTCTCCAAGTAGGTAAACTTCAAATATGTTTTCATGTACTTAGTCCACTGCCACTGAAGATACAGGACCAGCAAAAGACTTTTAACATGCAAGCTGCCTTGCAGAGTACCAGATACAGAGAACCAACTTAATACATTTTATACTATTTTATACTTATTTTTACACTACAGTTATTATGATGTCAGTGTATCACCAATCTGCACACCTAATATCTATAATCACTGGCCTAAAGCAAGCATTTAAACATTCAGCCAACTCACCTTGCCTTGTCTTTTATTTTTCTCTTCTTCCTCCCTAGAAAGCAGATGAGGGCCTGAACTCTCAACTATGTAATCCAGAATTCCTTCACGCGTAGGAATACGTCATCCAAGCAATGCCAATGATCCACATCCTTCTGACTCAATTTCAACAAAAAGAGGGACAAGAATTACTATGAGGTAGTTGCAAAGTCCACTGAAACCAATGGGAGTTTTTCCACTATTATCAAGCTATAGATCATGCTTTAGTCACTGTGGAACACAAAATAAATTCAAGATATCCTTTGTCAGATGTCATTGGTTGTACTATTTTCTGTTGGTGGTATGGTGGTCAAAAGAAATCTCGGAAGTGCTTTTCAGTGCCTTTAAAACATAAGGTACAGTCTGAAAACCAATTATTGTAAACTTACATTGAAATAATAGAGGATTTTTTTAGCTAATATTTGAGCTTAAGCTCTTCAATCTCCTACTTGCAGTGTTGATCAGTATATGCTCAATATTTTTTTCCTTAAGGTTTTAACCAAAGAAGCCTAGACCTAAGAATCTAAATAATTCCCTGTTTGGCTTATTGGAGTTTCAAGGTGTTGCCACGTGCTCCAGAAGTAATTCTGTTGCTTATTATCATGTCAATGTATGGCTTATTAATTAATGACCATAAAGCTGACTGAGATCGAATTATATTCAAAACACTTGTATTTTTGTTTTTGAACATAAGGACATTATAAAATTGAATTTTTTCCAGGATTTATTTTTTTAGCTAGTGTTAAATAAACTCAGCTCTTCTGGACAAAACATTCCTAGATGTAGAGCCTCTTAGCCAAAAATTTGTACTTCGGAGTTGAATATATTTACTAGTAGGCTATGTTTTCTGTTGTGCTTGCTACAACTGGTGCTATTTGTATGTACAAACAACTCTTTCTGTGACACGGTTTGGCTCAGAAGATTTTAGTTTGATACTTCAGAGCACGAAGCTGATTTGTTTAAATAAAGATAAGGACAACATGAAGTGTGTCTGGCATACCAATCCTTTTAAAAGCTGCTCTGCAGAGAAAATGCCTTTGAATATTTAAGATAGTTTCAAAAAAAGTGATTGCTTGAAAGTCATGCATTAAATCCTACTTTAAAAATGACTGTATTCTCTGCTGAATGCTCCATTTCTTGTTCAGGAAGGCTGAAAGGGTTTTCAGGAGTAGGTACTTTGTTTGTAGAACTACCCTCGTCCCATTTGATTTGCAATGTGTACCCATCATTCAGTGATATACCTAGTTAAAGAAAACTTTCCTTAAAAAATCGGTATCTGTCAGTATTTTCATAGAAGAGAAAAACTGTGGTTTTAACTATTCTTCCATAAATTATTTGTATGGAGCCTTTTCTTGGCTTTCCTGAAGTACGAATACTTCGAAGACACAAAGTGAATAAGCCATTTCATACCACTGTGGCCACTGGAAGGCTAGGTTAGAGCATTTATCATGCACAAACACTCAATCTGATAAATTTAGGGGTGAGTGAAGATTCTTGCTTTGTTAAGCCAAACCTTGAAAATTTTGACAACTGAGCTGGGTACACTTGAAAAACCCCACAAACTTTCTTAAAAGATTTTTTGAAGTTCTTGCTTGTTTTCAGTTTGGTCAGAAAAAAAATCTAACTAGTTTGCCTACTTTGAAAAATTTTAAAAAAGTAGCACCATCAACTTTTATAATTGAGGCTACAGTCTCTATGAAAGGAAGAAAAACTACTCTCCAATTCAAACAGTTTGAGAGAGATTATTAGTCTCCAGTGGCATCAATGAGCTGTCAGTAGAACCCCAAAAGGCCTCATGGACCCTCTGTGGAAAGGAGGAAGAGAGGACTTTGTAACAAGAAGGAGATTTTCCACTTCTCCAAATGATACTGACCATGAGAGAAGCCCTCTGTGGAGATGTGCAATTAGGGGTGCAACTGGACATCAGACATGGGTTCACAAAATACTGGATCTTGGTAAAGGCTGTGCAAAAGCCATTGTTCAAAACAATCCTTGGATTTGCAGGATGACTTACAAACCTTGCTAATGATAACAAACTAATTTCATATGTTCAAATTTCCAAGGAGCAAGCAATTCTGAAAACAACCTTTTGAATTCTTTTACTGTAGTTAGGCTGTCCAGGCTATGGCAGCCTATATATACATAGACATTAAACGTGCGTGTAGCTATAAATGCATATACATACATATATATATATGAATGTGTCTGTCACTCTGGGGAGGCACATTTCAGAAACAAAATCTTCCTTTGTGCCATGTACAGGAAGCCTGTGATGCAGCATAGCAGAGAATCACAAATTTAATTCTAGAGTTCCCACAATCCCATTGTGATTCATTTGTCTGAAAGTGTTGGTGTTGCTGATCCTTTTGAGACCTGTGGAGATGAAGGTAGGCTGCTGTTGCTGTATTAAGAGACCCTGATGGTTCTACTTCATGTATATTGTCATTGCTCTTAGTTCTTTGTATCACAGCAGCATTTGGCTATTCACAAGATCAAGGATCTCCTTGTTGAGCAAGATTATTCTGTTTATATTTGCCTTATCACTTTTTCCTCCTTTTGTATGGAGCTTCTCAAAGACTTTCATTGAAAGCCTCAACAATTTACTTGCATTATACATATAAACCAGCTACTCTTCAAGGGGACCTCTGGTATCCTAGAAATGTTACAGAGGCTTTGATCAACTGATAGCAGTGTTCATCATGTATCACCACTCCCAACAAGGTCAGCTATTTCTAACACGTTTTGTCTTGCATAACTCTGCCGTGAAATTTTAATAATTCTTTTTATTTAGAGAAGTGAAGAAAGACTTTGGGCAAGTCATGCAAATTTGAAATGGAGTATCTTACTGACAGAATTGATATTTTGTCCAAATAGATATATTCAACAAATTTATTTAGACTCGTATTTTATGGGGGTTTTTTTGGAAATTGGGAATTATGGTAATGATTCACTAATGCTGCTAGTAACAACTCAAAGTTATTTGACAGTTTTGAATTATTGAAGGATATAGTTGTCTTTGAGAAATAATTTTAAATTTCATTATTTTCAAAATTGCTATTATTTAGCACCACATTTAACATTTCTCAATAGATAAACATGAGCCTTTATACAGACTGGACATACTATCCTAGGTCATAGACTTCCAATGTCTATTAGATTTCATAATAATTATTATCCCTGAGCACATAAAATTTAAAAGCTTCAGTGTCCTAATTCTCACACAGAATTTATCCACCCCTCTGCCAATATGACTTTAAGCAATTTTTGTCCCTCCCTCATGGATCTAAGAACAACACAGGCATTCTCTCCCATCCTTCATCTTGATGGGTTAAATGCATCCATGTCTTTAATCTCTTCTTACAGGATGGCCTTTTCAAAGAAGAGAGATGTTTTCTCTGAAAGCTTTCTGGGATACTTTAATTCAAAAGCATTTTCCTGTGGTAGACAGTGTACTGTTTGACACAAGATTCTCCCATATTTTAGCATTTATTTATAAAAAAGTGAAAGATGGATATCTATTTATTATAGTGCATTGTCTTACTGACTTTCTGGTAAGGTTTCCCATTTGTTTATGTGAGGGTAAGGATCTCTTCCATCATATTCCACACAGTATGTTTCATATGTACCTTCCTGTACACAGCTAGGTACATGAGAACATGTCTAGACAACTCAAATGAACTAGATCTTCCATGTGTAAGTCCTTTAATAAAGTCCCCAAGGTAGAGGAAACTGATCTCTGAAATGTATCTCTATATTGCAGATTTTCCCTCCAATCTTGACCTCCTAAATTGCATCTGAGCACATAAAATTTAAATCTAAATCCCCTTTTCTTTAGAGGAAAGAAAAGCAAATCAAAACAATGGCATTTATTCTCCATCTTACATGCAAAGAGGACAGTGAATTCCTACCTGCATGACTAGCAGAAATCCTTGATGCTTTGTACACTAGGAGCCCAAGGACAAGGAGACCACTAATGGTGGGTTTTTCCATATATCAGTATGCTGACAGCTGTTTTCAGCTACAGGATATTTCTACTGTCAAAGAGAGGATTAAATAAAATTGGGCATTCACATTTATAACACAATTTTTCCTATGGGGTTCTGTTCTATGGGGTACTTCTTTTGAAGTATTTTCCACACTTCTGATAGATTTTTCAGTGCATTTTGATATGACGGGGGAGCTCACAGGATATTGAGTTTCAGGGTTTAAATCCTGACCAAAAATCCACAGGAGCCTGCAGAAGTCTTTCCCTTGCCTTCTGTGGGGCCTAAATCTGTTCCTTAAACTTTCCTTGATGAAACCTGGTTTTGCATACCCTCCGGTCGTGCGTCCATTTTGTTCTTTTTCTTTTCATTTCTTTCTTACATTTTGTCAGCTAGTCTTCCTGTTAGCCACCTCTACATTTTTTGTTTTATGATGTGAAAGGGCTCCTGTGTTGGAAATCAAAATCTCTCTGGTCCATTCCAAAGATCAACCACTACAGCTTCTGAAACAGGAGCATACATTTGACTGTGCCTTTGAGATGAAATGGATAAAAGCTGCTGCAGAGGTGAGGACATGCAGAACTAGCAAAGTAAATTAATTCTAAATTACTGAAGTTATGCATGTGATCCAACTGGTTTGGTAGTCAAACCAAAGAAACATCGGAAATATAAACAGCACAGGAGGACTTCCTGGTCAGCACTCCATTAAAAGCATTTTTCCAGACTAGGCTGAGTCTGGAGGGCAGGAACCTGATCTTACAGCTCCATGGCAGGCTTGTACTCAAGAGACTTCCCATCTTGGATGTGTCCCTTGGTTCTCTGTGCTTCTGTCTCAGCTCTGCCCTGCCTGCCCAGATCATGACTGGGAGAGCAGCAGCCCTTGCTGTGGGCCTGCTGAGTCCCACTAGGGCTCCTGAGCAGCCATCCCTGCAAAGAATTGACATCAGAATGATTTGGTAGAAGCTTTCCAACTCCGTATCTGCGGGGAAAATGAAACAAATATTACTTTTTAAATTTTTGATTGCAGTGATTCTGATGCACTTGTGTCTATGTGTATGTAGACATGTGTTTATGTAGACAGCTTCCTCCCTCCCTCCCTCCCTTCCTCTTTTGTTTTCCAGGTCCCAAATCACTGAAGTCTACGTTAAAGCATTTTTCATTCTTTTGTAGAAGATAATTATAAAAACAATTTCTTCTCTCCTTCTTTGCCTTTGTATATTTGAACTCATAACAAGTAAGCCAGACAACAGAGACATGAGAAATATCAGTAGGATATTATAAAATTGCACAATATTTCCAGTTTTACTGTCAATATTGACATATCTTGAATATAGAATATCATGGTAGTAGAGGATTTACAGGCGTTCATTTGGCAAAGTCTATTCACAGCTTTCAGGTTTTTGTAACATGCTCTCCTAAAATTCATATAAAACTTTCATGTCACCTTCATGTATCACTTTATCACTCATGTATTAGTTATAATGATAATTGAGTGAGACACCAATACCCCTGCTAGTGGGAAGAGACATCTAGGACAAAAGTATGAAGCAATTAAGCTTGTTTTTTCTTGAAGTTAGACAGCAGAAACAACAGGAACTAGCAGGAAGTCACAAATGAAATCCCTGCCTGAGCAAACCCCCAAACTGTAGGTGAAGGGAAACTATGCTGCACATTGTTCTACCAGAGCAGGGAGACATGTGGCTCATAGAAAAGTGCAGTGAGTGCTATATGGAGTCACCATTCTTGGAAATATTCGAACGCTGCCTGAGCAACCAGCCCCAGGTGACCCTTCTTGACTAGGGGTGGTTGGACAAGATGATCTCCAGAGGTCCCTTCTCCCCTCAGCTGTTCTGTGATTCTGTGAATGTCTTTAAAAAAAGCAAAAAAGCAGTAGGCACTGTTCCCAAAGCAGGTACCAGAGCAGAACACTTCTGTCTTTTCACTAGGAGTGCTACCAGAACCCACTGTAGTAGCTCTGAAGGGCTGGGAAGGTCCCACTTCTTGCACAGTACAATAAAGCACAGGATCAAGACAGAGAAAAATGGAGACTTGCTTCCACCTCTACTTGTTACTTTTGGCACAACCTTGTAAGCTGGGATGTCTCTCCTTCTCTAGCCTTGCAGAGCAGCTAACTGCCCAAATAACTTTTTCACGTACAGTCTTGGAGTCCCTGTCAGGGGGGGCCAGGCAAGGTATTAAGAAGGCTTGGAAAGGAAATATTTTTCCAGTTGTTTCATGCCTTATGTTAGTGAAGTGGTTTAACCTGGGCTAAGTGCCAAGGGCTCACTACAGCTACTCTCTCACTCCACTTCGCCCAGCAATAGAGGAGAAAGAATATAAAGAGAAGTTTCGTGAGTTAAGGACCATAACAAATTCTTTGCTAATCACTGTCACAGGCAAAATAAGACTCCATGTGGGAATAATAGTCAAGTTTATTACTAACAAGATCAAAGCTGAAGAGTGAGAGACAATAAGATACACCTTTTATCCCCCACCCTCCTCCAGCGGTCAAGGGAAAAAGTGTGTGTGTGGGGGGGAGGTGTTGCTGTGGTCAGCTGCTGTTCTCAGCCGCTGCTTGGGAAGAAGAGTCCTTCCAGCCACATTCCATGGGGTCCCACCCCTCACAGGATACAGTTCCTCTCACAAACTGCTCCGGCGAGAGTCCATCCCATGGGCAGCAGCCCTTCACCCACAGCTGCCACATGGCTGATATTCCACAGGATGCAGTCTCTCAGGCACAGGCTGCTCCAGCGTGGGCCCCACGAGCCACGCGTCCTAACAGGAGAATCCTACTCCAAGTGGGCTCCTCTCCCCACAGGCTACNCTGCTCCTCTCCGGCAGCCATCTTCATCTCCTGCTAACTTTTTTTCCCTTCCTTCTTAAATATGTTATCACAGAGGTGTTCCTTTAACTACTGATTGGCCCGGCCTTGGTCAGCAGCGGGCCCAGCCTGGAGCCGGCTGGCATTGCCTCTGCGGGGCATGGGGAAACTTCCAGCAGCTTCTGGAAGAAGCCCCCCCCTCACCCCCCCCCCCACTGCTACCAAAACTTGGCCACAGAGAAACCAATACAGTTAATTTTAATGTCCTTTAGTTTTCTTAGCATTCTTGCCTTCAGAAATAAATTTTCTTAAGTCTTTCCACTGCCTGGTATTTTGGGGGTACCTACATTATCTTTCTACACACTTGTACTTTGTACAAAACCTTGGTAGTCCTTAGGTGTGTTTTTCTAGATAGATAGACAGACCCTGTGCCCAGGTTAGCTACGAGACTGTGAACATTTTATTACAGAAAAAATGTTTTTCAGTACGTCCTGAACAAACATAAAATCCGTGCTCTCAGCTATCCAAAATGCCATTAAGTTCAGACAGCTACTGAATCCATCAGAAAGACAGCAAAGCCATAGAATCACAGAACAAAGGAATTGAACTGCTACTTGTTTTAACAGAAGAAAACAACCTGCCTTAGGGAGCACTGCTGAGTGAGTCCAGGGGCTTTACAGACTTACAAAACTGGACACTGCTTCAGACTCATGCCCCCAGGCAGATGTCTTTTTTGCTGCTTGGTTTCAGGAAAGAACTAGATATTTTCTGTTAAGAGAAATGTTGTTTAACAGCTTTAAAGATGCAAAGGGTATTATTACTATTCCGAAAGTAATCCTGCTACAACAAGTATCGTGAGAATGGAAAATACCTTTGGCAAGAGCAGCTGCAGTAAACCCAGAAATTAAACAGATACATTATTCTTTTTAATGTGTACAAATTGATACCCATTAGCCAAATCATTGAGAAATAACCTATGCAGTAGGTGGTATTTTATGGATGAATTTCATCATGAATCGAAACTCCCAGAGACAAATTTTTCACCTTTGTCTAGTCTACTGAGTAGTCTCATGAGTGAAGGTGAAGAAACAATATGCAGTTAGCAGGGTATTCAGATCATTTCATTATTCCACTTCCTTACCTTCTCCCCATTCTGACTTTTAGTAATTTTGGCTGAATGAAATGATGCAGAAGGTTTGCAAACTACTCTCAGCTTCATGACAGTTAATGGGTTATGGTCACTACTGTGCTAGATTTTTTCATTATGCTGTACGATTGGCCATCTTGACTAGGTCAGACTGCTTGTGTGTGATCAGAGACACATAAAAAGAGCAAAGCTGAGCTGTTGATACATGAATTGTCTTGAAGACAGGGAGCTGAGTTTGTAGTACTAGAGGAGTAGATCTCTGGATCTTACAGTGTTTAAGCTTTCCTTTTCTATAAAGCTTTTTACAGAATACCACAGCTGGGTGGGGGAGGGGGGAAAAGCAGCAGCTCTTGTATTACTGTAGTCTGGGATAAGGTTCAAATTTGGTTGTTGTTGTACCACATTCACATAAGGTAGTCACAAATGGCATAAGCATGCACACACTACTACTTCACACACTACCTGTGTGAAGAGCAATGCAGAGACATTACTGATTCCTTTTGGGCAAAAGTTGCACAAAAAATGTTCGATATCATGCAAAAAATCACTCTTTTTCCAAGGAAAAAGCATAAAGGAAATGCAATAAGATCAGATTAACTGATGTGAACAAGAAAATACAAAGGACTTCCCTTGAGCCAGAAGGGTCAGAAGGGTTAAAAGGATCTTGTCTGTCACAAGACTTTTACAAAATCACATAAATTGCACATATTTTATCTAGACACACCACTACCTATCTGTTGTAGAACAGCTCAGTCTTTCCACATAAAATAAGTGATCCATTTACTCTTAGGAACATCTACAATTTACTGAGGTATCCTCCACTGAACTCTTCAAGGCAAAACAGGAGACCCAGGCCTTGCATCATTGCAGCATGCAGTAAAATAGTGAATCATTTTCCTCTTGTTACCTCACTTTTTAACCTTCAATACAGGACAAATCCCTTTCCCTATCGGTCCCAGATAGCAGCCCTTCCTTCATCCTAAA
Source organism: Serilophus lunatus (assembly GCA_013399895.1). Classification (NCBI taxonomy): domain Eukaryota; kingdom Metazoa; phylum Chordata; class Aves; order Passeriformes; family Eurylaimidae; genus Serilophus; species Serilophus lunatus. The sequence continues at coordinate 1,338,291 of VXBA01002512.1, forward strand.
CCAAAGTCACACTTCCCTCAAACCAAAGAGCAAGGCAATCAACTATCATACACGGAGAAAACCCCAGTGTGCGCCATTCAAGCACACATGTAAAACAAAGTTAAATTACTTCTCCCTGACACGAAACATTCAGTAAAGAGAACTGGTTAGTCCATATTATCAAAATGGGGCTTCAATGTAAGAAGTGAATGACATTATGAGCAAAATTCTAGTTTCAGAGGTAAAAGATGGCCTAATGGTACAGACTTCAGAGAAGCCAGAATTTTTCCTGTGTTCTTAAAAGGCACATGTGTGTATATGGGATGAGATTTTTGTAGCTTTGATTTTCATCAAATTACTATTTTTTAATGACTAGTTTCTGCACATCCACCTTGAGACACCAAAAAGAGACCTGATTTTGAGAATCGGAATGGTTTTATGCATGTTTCCTGTTGCTTTTCTGTCCTTTATTCCCCCTCACTGCAAGTACCAAGCACCAGGTATCTCCCCACAAATATTCCCAAATCTAACTATTTATTACTACTTATGTTTTTAAAGAATGCCATAAAATTTAAATGCAATGGAAAAGCCATAAATTGTATCATTCCATATGAATCATTTAAGCCCTGCATCACATTCTTGATTTCATGTGTGTCCTTTGAAATAAAAATACTTAAAGAACATAAAAAAACCCTGATACTGAATATTAGGGGAGGTGCAATCATCCCAATTTGTCACTTCAATCTGAAAAATAAAGGCATTGCATTTTTAATTAGGAATATAGGCCATGTTTTTCCCTTGCAACAGAACAGATAGGACAGCCAGATGTCATCTGAACAAAGGAGTGGGGAGGGTTCACCCAACCACTTTTTTTCTTATCTAACAACAATCTCATTGCAGAAATAGAGACAGGACTGTGCAGAGCAGTGCCCAGATGAGCAAGCATAGCCACTTGTTCAGAATGAGGAAGGAAGAAAGTTACTGTTTTTCTGCATCTGGCTTAAAGGCATGCTGGAGAAAAAGTAAATCCTACCCTTCATTTTAAAACCTCTTTTTAATAAATCTCATAAATTTTGGAAATCATTTGGATTGTGAAATTAAAAAAAAAAAAGATTGGTTTTGATATATTTACAGAATAGTCCTTAGTTTCATCAGTTCACTAAATGATATCAACAATGAGTTTTCTAATACAGTGACCATGTAATATTTCTTTGTTTTCTGACTTTATTACTAACTGACAAATTCTGAGTTTCTGATTCACTTTATTGTCTCTGTTCATAAAAAGACAAGAGAAAACTTATTAAGATATTTCTTTGCTTCCTTTCACCTAAAATGCCTTGTCACTTTCAATTTAATTCCTGAGGAATGCTGACTCTTTAGTGCAGAAAGTTTTGTTCACAGTACTCTATGGCCTTCAGAATTTAAAAATTATCTTTGCAAATTGAATTAAATCAATAAATGTGTGAGATTTTTACGACACTTTTGTGATCTGCTTGGTAGTTCATTACAGAAGCTGGTTAGAAGGAAAACTATGTCCTAAAAAGAGACACACAGAGTGTTTCCATCTCTTGATTTACCCATTCTCTCCTGCTCTTAAGAAAGTGTAAACATTGGTGGAAAAAGCTCATTAAAATTTCCAAAATGGATAGTCAGTAAATCATAAAATACTAACACTTTGAAAAGGAATGTTTTCATGCTTCTATTTTGCAAAGTGTTCCTTCTTCAACTCTCCTCAACAGCTGTTTTGCTCAGATAGGCCCGGAAGAACACTATTGAAGGTGAGGAACAGTGCACCTCCTCCTCCATGTCTTTCCCTTTCCTCTCTGGGTTTGTCCAGGATCATCCCAGTCCCACCCAGCCATGCCTGCCAGTTGCTCGGCCAAGCCACAGCATCCTTTCAGTGTCTGTGGAAACACCAGCCTTCCGGTGCAGCAGTTGTACTCCCAGCCACCCCCACTGACATAACCTTCTGTACCCAGGTTCCTTCAAGCAACTAATATTTTTTTTAGAGCCCTGCCAGCCCTGGGTATCTTATCCATTCATACAGATACATAAGGATATCTGCTTTCAGTGCTAATGAGCAGTTTTATAGAAGGGAAAACTGAGAACACTTCAGTCCTGTTTGGCTGCTTGCCAATTAAGAGTCTACTTTATCATCCATATCCCTTATGTTTATTCAATTTTTCACAAAAGTGGGTTTCAATGAAGACACACTGGAAAGCAAAATATTTCATAGAATCATAGAATCATAGAATGGTGGAGTTGGAAGGAACCTCAAAGATCATCTAACTCCAACCCTCCTGCCATGTTTAGGGACACCTTATATTAGATCAGGTTGCTCAAAGCCCCAGCCTACCTGGTCTTGAACAGTTCCAGGAGAGGGACACTCACAACTTCTCTGGGCAATCTATTTCAGTTCCTCACCACCTTTACAGTAAAAAGTATCTGCCTAATATCCAACCTAAACCCGCCCTCTTACAGTTTGTCCTTTGTACTGTTGCAGGGACAGCTGCCATATGAATTTTATTACTTACTACAAAAAAAATATGATCTGTAACCTGAGAAAATAAGCCTTGTGGAAAATATAGATACAGCCTGATCTAACTTCGACAACTGGTCACAAGGAAAGAAAAAAAGAAAAAACAATCCATATTTGTAGAGATATTTCTACACAAATCTAACAGAAATTAAAAGAGGATACAGACTTAGATTGTGCAGGATTAAGCCTCTTAAATCTTTCATTTGTATATGAAAATGCTAAAATTTTACAGCCGTTCCTTGCATTAAAATGGATTGAGTAAGTTTCAGAGGCCTGCAAAATACTGATAGGCAATATACCTTGTTTTGATATTTTCTGAGAAAGATTATCTTTTATTAAAAGTAAATAAATGATGCTTCTCGCTCTTATGGTAGGAAAACAGAACTTCTGCACAAAGTCAAGTGCAATGCTCTTCTCTGTATTCCAGACAAAACTCAGGTAAAATCTAAGTTTGAAGATATAAATTTAACATGCCTGGGCTGGACTTCAGTGATGAACCAGTATCCTGTCTCAACCTGATATTTGACTGCAACCAGAAAGGAAAAAGAAATTCATTAATAAGACAATTTATCTGCCCTTTTCCTCTAATATTTTCTCTTTTAGTTTCCAGTAATTTCTATTTATATAACAAATACGTAACTTGATGTCACTAGAGCATGTTTTCCCAGCTGTGGTCCAGTGGCTGGTAATACTCCATATAACATGGAAAAAACAAACAAACCAACACACATACAGATATGCCTAAAATTTGGCTGCTATTCACCAGCAGCAGATGAAAAGTGATTACTACTAATTTTTTTCCAGTTCTGTCAGTGAACACGTAACATTTTCGCACTGCCCCCCTGTCCCATTAAATGACAAGGATTTCTCCTAGAAAGGAAGCCCTTCAAACAGAACAGGTTGAAAAATACCAGCCTAGGGGCAAATCAGAATATAAACTCCAGGATGGCAAATGACTTACAAATAGAGTAATAAATGATAGGCCTAAGTTTATCATCCAAATTTAAGCACCTATTTTCCTATCCACTTAATATATTCCAACATGATGGACTGTCCATGGTTCCTTTTCCCTCACAGATACAGCTGATAAATTGTTTTACTGTTCTACCTTTTCTAGAGACTATTAAGGAAATCAAAGCAAAAGCTTTGCAGTACATCAAAGCCTTAAACTGCAGCAGTTACAGTGGAGGGATGGGCACGAGAATCAATAAGCTTTTCACTCGTGTGTTTTAACATAATGGGAAAATTAGCTTGTTCAGAGATTTTATGATGCCATTTTCATCACTATTTTGCAACTCCAGAGTGAAAACCAAGAATAGGCCAAGCTCTAAATTGTAGAGTATGACACCACTAAGTATTTATCTACTACTGTAACTACATTACACCTTTCCATTATGCCGAAGGTGGGATGAATCGCAATAAAATTGAATGAAGTTTGACTATTTTGGTAGTGATGTCTAATGCTGTCCACTCACCTCAGCACTGGACTTAGAGAAATCTTAACTTATTTAATGAAACTTTGGAAAAACCTCACCTGTGATCAAACTTCTTTCTCCCAAAAGCCCTAAAAGCCATATATTTATGGAGCATTTAATTATGGGAACGTGTACTTTATGTTAAAAGCAGTCTTACTTGCCTTGGTTCTTCATCCTGTCACTCCTGTCCCTGTGAAGATGTATAAATATATATTAAAATGAGAAAAGTAAAACATGTTGCACTGTCTCTTCTGGCTGAAGAAACCTTCTGGTTCCCATTTCAGCCAAGAATATGTAATCTGATTTCTTCAAGGGAAACCCAGAAGCCACTCAGCCATTCATTAACAGAGATGGTCCATAATCCTGTGTCGTGTGCCTTGTCTGAGAAACACTTGCCAGATGATTTTGTGAACTCTGTTCTCTAGCAAGAAATTCTAGCAAGGAATTGCTGACAGTTCATCAAGATGTGAAAGAACTATGGCATTAAAGGCAACCTCTGCCAGAAGACATGTATCAGTATCCAGCGTCCATTAAACATTTTAAAATAACATTTACACTGAAACCAAATGGCTGAAAGTATGGAAAAGTACTATGGTGGCACTGACCCCCCAGTCTCATTTTCAGGTGAGGTATAGGCATGAATATGCCCAAATCTCTTTGGAGTTCACAAAGCAAGCCTCAATTTCAGACTGGAAAGGAGAAACATAGCAGAGCCTGAATTTCAGATATCTTGGAATATTTTAGCTAAAACTCCCAGGAGGCTTTGAGAACTGCTGTAAAGAGAAAAGTAACCCTCCTGTTGCACTGATGGGAGCCTATAGATAGTCATCTGTGGAAGAAGCAATGGGGCATGTGGAAGAAAACAGGCTTTTGCAAGGCAGCTTACAGCACTGTGGTCTTATTTTTCTTCTTCCACTGAAGACCACTCCACTGTCAGCCAGTGATACAAGAAATGTCCTAACAATAGGCATCAGGAACATCCACAGTCCCCAGCCCTGCTGTGGAAAGGTCATCTATCGATCATTGTCAACTGATACAATAGTGTGGGGAAAACAAAGTCTAAAGGGGACACTTTGTTTTAACAACTTATTTATGAGGTAGGCTTGCTGTTGCAATAAGGTAAACACTAAAAGCACTAACAAAATTAAAATGTAAGATCCTGAAAGGCTTTTCTGAGCTCTTCTGTGTCCGTGAGCAGATGACTTCTTTTATTCTCAGTCATTTGGACAGTATGGTTCTACAAGCAGAAGAAATTTGTGGATACAAGCTAGGAGAAATAGATTAACTATTCCCACTTGTGATACTTGAAACTTCATTTATTTAGTTTGGATGTTGAGGCATGTAATTATTTGCTTTTAAGAGGGGACACAGTGTCCAATATAAAGGCCCCAGAGAAAAGTTAAGAGATGCTTCTGTTGGTTAAACGGTTTAAAAATGCACTAGAGGATATATTAATGAAGCCAGAATACTTCAATGTTTGTTACAGGTTTTGTGGGGGTTTTTGCCTTGTTTATCTTTTGCAAATGCAGCAAAAGCATGTTATGATCACATATTAACTGTCAACCTGTACAAGGTTTAAGTAAAACAATTTGCTTGTGCCAGATGTTTTCTCATCTGCAAATATTGGACTAATGAGCAGCTTTCATTATAGTGCAGTAAAATCATTCAGTGGATTAATCTTGCACTTGCTCCAACTTCAAGACAGATTAAGTTTTAGCTGTACTGGAAACAATGTTGAAATTCATGAAATACACACTGTAACTGTGTGAAAGGATTGATTCCAGAAACCTATTTGTCCAAGAAAATCATAAGCTAGAAGCTGCAAAGTTTTAAGTCTTGGCAATTCAGAAGCATCCCCTCTTGAAGGCTTCAGCCTTGGTAGTACTTGGTAGTGCACACTTGCTTTAAAAACTTGTCACACTTCTTAGGTTGACAGACCTCTATGGGAACTGCATGGAGTTTGCACACAAAGTAGCACGTATTGACAGAAAATGGTAAGGACTGCTTCATCATTTTCTTGTTTCGTTTTTCTGTTTTGCTTTGTGTTGTTTGGGGAGTTTTTTGGTTTTGGGGGTTTTTTGTAGAAAAATGAGTGTTTAAACATTTTTAAGAATTGTTAATAGAAGTGACAGTACAAAAAAACAAACACGTATTGGGGGAGAAAAAGCAAGACATTTCCTAGGCTTTTAAACTCAGTGTTGGAATTTCTAGGTGACTACTTTTCTGGCACACACAAACAGGAGGAAAACAGCCCCTCTGGTGACAGCCAGAAGAACTTTGGTTATCTTCACTAAAGTCCTCCAGAAAAATAGATGACTCTAAAACACCGGATATACATCAGCCAGCAGCTGTGTTTTGTTAATGATAGTGGTATTTTCATAGCTGTGTGCGCTATATGCAGCTCTCAGTCACCAGGTGGTTTTCCCTTCTGTACACTGTACTTGGAAGACTACTAATATTTTGAGTATTTTTGATAACAGAAGTCTACAGCTACTAGGACAAATGGGTGCCACTTCAATGGTTATTCAGTATTTCTGAGGATATAAACCCTTGCTCTAATCTGCCATGCAGTGAGTGTTGCCTTAAGCAGAGAACAACTTCACTGTTTTCTCATAGAGCTACTTTCTGCTTTTCAGATATTTTACTAGAAGAGACAACATTGTTTAAAGATACGTGGAATGTACATATACTTCTTAAAGAGAATATACCCTTTATTACTTTCCCTAAATGATTTGTCTCGGGATTTTAGTAGCTGTAGTAAGTCACTGTCTTATCTGAGTATTTCTTGGTACTTTCAGTCCACAGCTGAGTTCACTGAGCAGTTAAGTTTGACTTACTACTAGTAACTAAAAAGCAAAATATTCAATGCCACTTGAACTATAAATGACACAATAATTTAATATACATAATATTAATAAGATAGACACGATAAGATATACACAATAATTTAATTTATGTGATTGTCACTTTTTGAATTCCTATTTTGCATGGACTTCCTGCACACAGGCCTGCTCTGGAGGGCTGCTCGCCCTTGATGTCTCATTCCTGACTCACATTCACAGGTAGGAGGAGACCCACCACTGGGTCAAGGAGAGAGATACTGTGACTGACAAAATAAAAATCTGAAGGTAAATCATTTTCAGTGCATAAAACACAGCAAGAATTAAGTTCAATATGATACAGTTTATAATGTCTAGATGCCAAGGAAGTACCATACATTCAAATCTACAGAAACTTACAGGAAGAAGGAAGAAATATCTACCAATATAGATAGAAGAAATTAAAGAGTTCTTTTAATCTTGAAGAGTTCTAGGCAAAGCAGGCCTGGGGAGTACATAACTTGTAATTTGCAGCTTTAAGCAAATGATAATTTATACTACCAGACAAACTGTAATTGTTATGAGAGAAAACAGTTTAAAAAAATGGCAGAGAATAATGACTTTTCAAAGTCAGGGAGTTATGAAATTAAAATAGGGTCAATTACACATTGCATACTTCTGTCATTAAAGGAAACTGAGATGACAGTGCTGACACCTTTGGTATGAAAGAGTTTCCTATTAATACAGATTTGATACTCTGACCAATGCACTATGTCAGTGGGGTAAGAACTTCTGTGAAACATCCAAGATATGCTTTGGGAGAGACTTGGGGTCTACAGCTTCATAGGCTTTGTGTTGCTGATCTCTGAAATGCATGTCCAAAGGCTCTGTAACTGGTGCAAATCCATCTTTTCCTTTCATTGCAGGAGTATACTGATTCAAATAACCAGGAGCAGAAAATGGGGGCCATAACACTGATGAGATGAAAAGAGCTTGCCTAACAATGGCAATCCTGAAAGCCCATCTCTTACAGCAGAGATGAAGAATTCTATAGACTCACTTTCCTGATCTCCTCTCTGATCTTTGCAGACATAAGATTTCATCTGTCCTGTGTCAGTTTGTACAACATGCTTGGTTTTATCAAGGAATGCTGTTATATAGCTGTCATTTAAGTTGGTAGAGAAATCAAGAGAAAGTCCTAGAGGCCTGGACAGAAAAGTTCATGCAGCATTAGAATCTGGTTGGATGCAGAGAAATTAGCTTTTATCTAGCCACACTATCTATAACTTCCTTGTTTTCAAAACTGGCACATTAATTCTTCTTATTAAACCAGTGTACCACATGGCCTAAATGTTTAAAAAAAAGCAAGCATATTCAAAATGTAACTGGCAGAAATATTTAAAGATGTGATACACTTGCAGAAAAGGGGGCCAGATTTTCAATTATGTATGAAAAGGAGAGTTACTGGCAAGTAAATGAGGTTTATGCATACAAAGATGAAAACTGTCCTTTAAAATGGAACAGTTTAATGACTTCATGTATTTCATGTTGGTGGCGAGGTTTTTCAGCTGCAAGGGGAGGCTGCAGTTGTGGCCTCTGTGGAGGGAAGTCGGATGCTGCCCTGTGCCAGACACAGAGAGTTCTGCAGACTCTGCAACAAACTGGTAATGCATCTGCCTTTATCTCCACCCAGGCGCTTTTACTTCTTATTTTCTCTCCCTGTCCTGTTAAGGAATGAGAGTAGCTGGCAGCCAGCCAAGCTCAGCCCACCACACTGATATGAGAAAGTGAAGTGATATCCTTATTCTGGTTAGTACTTATATAACACTGTAGGGAAATGTCATTGAAATGCTGTAGCATTTGACTTCCTTCCCCAGATCCCATTCCTCTCCTTCTTACTGGTCTCAGCAGTACCTTTCCTTATGAGTGTTTTATTTTCAGCTTTCTTTTGGAAGTTGATAGAAGTTGTACAGAGACAATATAAAACACAAGCCAGCATGGCAAGCCCCAAAACAATATGGCTTTCTCAACTCATGAATTGTATCTTTTAAATTTGAAGCTGGCTCTTTAGGGTCTGCAGCCTGCTGTGGTGTGCTCTCTGATTCACTGCTGGCAGTCTTTTTCCAGCATCACCACAATCCCACAATCACTTACTGCAAGGCAGCATTCCTGCATAAAGCTTTTTTCTGAATTGAGGAGCGAGGGAGATTTATTGCCATTTTTACATCAAATTTATGATCCCAAGGAATGGACAATGCCAACAACCTTGTGAGAGGTATCATGGCTGGCTTTCTACGACCATCCAGCCATTCCTCAGCCTTCCTCAGTAGGCACAATTCATTACCAGCCACCAAAGCTGATGAAACTGTAGATTTCACATGGCATCAAGCATCATGTAATGATGTCTCTAAACACTTCAGATCACTAAAATGACTGTAGATGAGTGACATGGCCATCCTGTCTTTCAAACACTCTCCAGAATCTTCTGTTTTGTTTGGTGTATATTTAGCAGCTGTCATTTTCATGGTAACCTATTAAAACAGGTGAGCATTAAACAAGTTAAAATCCATCCTTGGAACCAGAATGACAGTTACGGTCAGTGTGTTAGTGTTGCCAGTATTGTCAGCCAGGCTAATCTGACTGCCCTGCCCACCAGCTGAATGGAGAGGCTGCTGCAGAATTTCATTGGGCAGAGCCGGTATCAGAGTGTTAGGGATACAATCCTCGCTGCAAAGCAAACCAGTTTTCCACTGTGGGACTCCTGATGGCCATCACTTTCCACACACTCACCAACACACAAGTAAGAGAGTCATTGCAGGTAACAGACAAATGATTCTTAGGCAACTATACTTTGTTAAGATCCCATTTCATTTCTGTATTCAAAGGTGTTCTGTAAGACATAAGAATCTGTGTGTCTGTGGGATATATAGTGGGCCTTTTCATAAACATATAAATTTTTTTTTTTTAGAAAGGCATAGGTAGTTCCTGAATTTACAAGTCCTCATTAAGAAGTCATTTTCCTGGCAAGCTACAAGTTTATTTTAATATTTCCTTCTATATTCAGAACAAGATTCAAACCAAGATAGAAGATGCTAAAAGTGGTTGTCTGAAATTATGCTATTTATTCCCTGCTAGGCACTCGAATAATTGCTTTAATTTTCTGAAGCACTAAATACCCATCAGCTGAAATAAAGCAAATAACATCAACTTTGTTGCTAAAATGCCAATTTTGACAAAGAGATGTCTCTGGAAGTATCTGACTATAGGCTTAGAAGTCTGGCTCAAAACACACATATTTTTCAGTCCATATTTTTATTACGGAGACAATTATGGATGTGTTGGCTAGATACACAATTAAGTAAGAAGACTGCATGCTTAACAAGAAAGCTTTAAAAAACCAAGAAAGTGTTTTTAATCTTGAAGTCTCAAACTAACACATGGACTGCTGTATGAGACTGAATTTATGAGTGTATGTATAAATGACTGCTATATGAGACTGTTGCATAATATATGTCTGTTGTATCAGACATATGAGACTGTTATACAAGACTGAATACTGAATTAAGTAGTTACTAGTGCCAATGAAATTCCAAGGACCCTAGTATATCAACAAAAACAATTATCTCATAGAAGTATCTGTTTTCTTTACAAAGGCTTCCTCAGTAATTACAGTTTTAAATAACTTCCTTTACCTCCTCAGTGATTAAAACATACATTTTAGCTGTAATTATTTGAACATCAAACCAATCTGTCCCCTGAAAAGCAATAACAGCATATATATGTGTCATGTCCTTAACTGTCTCCAGAGCTATGGGCAAGAACTTGAACTTCAAGAGACTGATAGGGTCTTCATGCTGAACTTAGATAGTGTGGTCTCATGAACACCAAATTAATAATTTCATTGTCTTGCAAATAAGGATTAGAGGTTAAGTTGCTATGGAAACCCTGTCTGTAATTTTTCTGAGTTTGGAAGAATTAACATGAAGACACTTGAAAACATGGGGTAAAGGCTATGTCCAAAAAGAAAGAAAAATCATGTGGGAAGAGTATGCAAATCCAGTGGGCTGAAGGAAATTATTTAAAGTTGTTAGACAGCAGAATCTTGCCAAACAGCTGCCATGTAAAAAAGGATTTTGCAGAACACCAAAACAACCAAAGCATGTTCTGGCCCCTTTCTGTAGAGGTAAACAAGTTGATCTGCCTGAAGTGGAACCCCGACAGTAAGGTTCCTGATGGAGCTGTACTGCTGGAGTGGCTAGTGTTCAAGAGAGCCCAGAGGCTCCATGGGCTCCATCTTCTGTTGCAGTGCTGCTACAATTTTTTTCCTGTGCATATCGTTTGATAGGTAAGGCTTGAAAGATGAGTGAGACTTCAACCTTTCTTTCCAAAGGATCACTGCTTCCTCCCCCTGTTACTGCATTCATTAAAAAGTTATGGGAACTTGGCCTCTTTGCAGTGTCAAGTTTGTGTGAAGTCTTCAAATGAAAGAAGAAAGAAGCACATATGTGTGCACATCTATTTAGCACAATCTCAGAAACCTCTTTTCTTTAAGCATCTGCAGGTTAATGTCAGTTAGCCAAACCTGTGTCTCCTTTCTCCCTTCCTTGACAGTTCAAAGCAACCGGCATAGAGAAACCACTTTGCACCACATACCCTGCTGAGACAGGGGTAAGAACAGAAACACAGGGGAGTAGGTTGTGTTCACAAATCCTCTGCATATTCTTTGGCAGTGGAATCTGAAAATTAGGTAGTGTCATTTTGACTCATGTTTGCTTTCCAATCTGAAATTCCAAAGAGATAGATCTGTATGGTGTGTTTCCTTATAAAATCTGTGGGAGGCAAAGGTTAGATGTTGAGCACACAAGAATACCCATTTAGGACTGGGATCTTCCCTTTATTTCCTTACAGGCAACTCTTCTTAACTCTGCTTTGTTTTTGTCAATATGATTCCCCTTCCTTCCCTTGGATGCCTTCTTGGATGTGTGTGGAATATGTTTTTTCTATTATACAGGTATTGTTTTCTTTCCCTTCCAGATTACATCTGTACCAGCCAGCAAAACACTGTATATAAATGAAAAAGTCCTTCCTCCATTTTAACCAGTTTTAAAAGGGATGTGTCTGCTTTGAATTTGAAATATGTTGTTTCTAAACTGCACATTTGTGCATTTTACCTTCCACCTGCCCTTGGCATCTCCATTTCCACCTGCATGGTTTGCACTGCAAAGGACTGCTGGAAATCCTTTCAGATGATAAGAATAAACCTGTGTAACAGAAGCACGACCTTTAGAGGTCATTTATTACTTCAGTTTTGAGACAAACAACAAAACAGGGTTCATTAACCAGAAGTCTCATTTTGTCCAGTCAAAGAAAAATACAGACCAAGAAACATGAACATGATCACACCCAAGCTCCTAATTAGGTGAAATGCATCTATCCAGTCCGATCCATCCCTTAGGTAAGGTGTGACACAGCTCTGGGAATGACAGTGTTTCATTGAGGACACAACTCCTTAGTGTCCTCACATACAGGAATCTCACTTTTTAAAGTAGGTTTCTAGTTCTCAGATTTGTAGGGAAAAGCTTAAGGACACAACTCAATTCAACCAATTCACAATCCAATTCAGCTTCCAAGTAAACCTCTTTTTATTCTGGTGTAAGACAGTGGTCTTTTGTTATGGCTCCCCATGGTACAAATCCCAGCCCCAGTCAGCCCAGCTGCAAGTGTGCAGCTGTAGAGAAATAGATCGATATTCGAACCAAGGGGGCAAACATTGCCAAGAAGGAATTTTACCTGCCTCCCCCTTGTGTAACTACTTTTGAAGACCTGATAAAGGGACTGGCAGCTGCATGCATAGGCTGCATGTTCCAACAGACAAGTGCTCAACACTCCAGGTAGGAACAGCACTTGTACAATAAAAACACTGCAGTTCAAGGACAATATGAGCAGTACTGTAGACAATATAGTTCTTTCAAAACAATCAATTTTTAAACATTTTATAATTGCAGTACTGTTTGAAATAGATCATGTTTGAATTTACTTTCTCTATTATTTTTAGGCACAAAATTTGCTTCACGTCTTTCAGTGGGATTTTTCTATTAACAGCATAAACCACGAGAAAAAAATTGGGTTTTTGCAGGTTTATAAAAACTCCTGTCAGGCATGATGAATATTTTTCCCTTTAAAAAAAGAGAAGATTTTAAGGGGACGGTGTGTCAAAATGCTTCAGTTCTTTCCCATACGAAACTTTTAAATACAGTTTCCCTCACTGAACTGCAGGACTCACCACTGTGAAAATAAGAACAGCCTACCTGCACTTAATCATGGCTACACTGATCTCAAAAAGTATGCAGGTACATGTGTCTGCTTCTTCCTATAACAAGGAACTTTCATGCAGAAACACAGTCCCCACCAAAACTGGAGAAAGGCTTTTCCCTTTGGGATTTGCAACTCAGGGAAAAGAAACCTCTATAGTCAAGTAATTCTTCATTTTTTAATTATTATTCTTTTATTCTTTAGAATAAACAAAAAAAAGCCACAGCACAGAAGCATGTCATCAGTACTAGCAGAACCATCACATCTTTACTTTTTTCCCTCCCTTTCAGGCCTTGCACTTGCCCATCCTCTCCTTATCTCCCAGCACCAATAGGTGTCCCCTCAGGCTTTCTTGACTTCTCAGACATCCATGTGCCATCCACTGGAATGCTCACCTTGCTTGGAACTTTTTCTAGCAAATAGTGACTTTCTCTTCCTCTTTCTCCTCCTTTTTCTCCTCTTTCTCCTCCTCTTCCTCCTCCTCCCTGGCCACCCATAAATTCTGCCTTTGGCAATGGTCAGGCTGTTGCTGTTGAGCTGCAACATATCCTATAACTCTAGCCAGGTTGCTGTTCCTGCCCTCCAAGCCACGTGCACAAGGAAAATTGGAATTACTGTTGGAATTACCAGTAGTTTTTGTGGGCAAAGGAGCAATGCATGTCAATTCAGCTCAGCCTTTTTGCTGATTCCTAGCTAATTAGCTGCCCATTAACTTCAACTTCTCTTTTGTCATTACTTCTGCAAAACTTAAGTTCCCCCTTGCACCAGCTGTTCTTGTTTGTAGGTAAGTTTGCTCAGACCTACTAGCATTCCTGTTGCAAAACCAAATTTCGTTTTGTTACACTCTGGAAGTGCCATCTAATCTCCAATAACACTGCTGCCATGTATTTAAACACTGGCAGTCCTGTGCAGCAGTGTTTGACTTACTACCTTCTGAGAATTGAATTACCACACTATTTACCACTATCTTTGCTTGAGATGATGGCAATAATTAAAACATCGAATAACTGAGTATTTCTGTTTACTTGTCTCACTGTCCACAGAGGACTTCATGGAACCAAGCAGTACCTCCAGTAATGGCAGCTGTACAATGGGGTATGACCATGGTGGAGTCAGGTGGGAAAAGTGTCACAATGATTTGAATTCAGATCCACCTACTGCCTTGCACCAAGGCTGCAAAATCTCTTGGGAGAAAGAAAAATTGGGAAAATTGCAAAGTAGAGCTTGTTCTGTTTCAGGTCATGTTGCCTTTCTCCTCATGCACATTATCTTAGCTTGCATCACTGAAGCATGTGTGTTCAGCCATTTAAAACATCTATCACACTTATCAATAATAAATAAAAAAAAAAAATTAATTAATTAATTAATTAAAAGTTAATGAAGTATCAATAATGCATATGACATGCGTAAGAGTTATCTGACCCTTGATTAAATGTTCAGCATGAATCATTGGAATGACATTTTATTTGTATTATTCACAGGAGGGGATATTGCAAGACCTGGCCTTGATACTTCCTGTTCCTTTGGTTCTCTGATGGACATTACAGACTGTATACACATCCTGTAATAGTCAATGAACCAGTGCTCAGAAATTAAAAGCTCACACTAGGGAGAAGTTTGGGAATGGAGCTTTTGTAAGAGTTATGTATTTTTGCACTGAAACACACAAAAAAAGAGCAGGGCTTCAAGGCAAAAGAGAGACTATATGTCTATGACCTAGTTACTATGAGGTACCTTTCTCTTCTGCTAAGTGCATTGATTTCTTGGTCACACTTTTGTCGCATAAATAGGGCAGCTGAAGATAAGAGTATTCCTCTTCTCAGGTACAAGCAGGTTTTCACAAAATCAAGAAGAAAGAAAATGCAATTCACATCTAGGCAGCCTATGAGTTTGCTTATTTGTTTGGATTTTCCCAGCTCTCCTCAAAAGGAGCTCTGATACGCCTCTAAGTTTAATAGGATATGGGGACACAAAATTCAGGGCAATAATTTTCATGGATTGTAGCTTTCTTTCATGCATTGATATCCACTTTTTAAAAGCATATAAACGTGGGAGCCCTAGTATTTCTCATGTCTGGAAGGCAAAGAATTCTTAGCTACTTTTGTATACAAAGCAGCAACCTGGAGAAAGATGGCTTCTTTATGAAATTCAGCTTTATCCAAGCAGACAGCTGTCAGTTTCTTACCCACAGCACACATGATAAGCCATGACCCAGCCCCCTCACACTGTACCAGGGATTATTCCAGTCTTGCTGACTGCCTTCAGTTCTTCCCTCCCACTAATCAGAGAACTGAGGGGCAATTGGCAAAGACCCCTCCACTGCTTCTAAGGGACAGTTAGCCTTTTCAGGGTGGAGACTGTGCCTCATCCTAGCCTGTGGGTCCCCTGCCAACCTTGGCTCCACCACTCAGAGCCTTTGCACCTTAGAGACCTTGATGGTGCCCGGGTCTGCCAGCACCCTCAGGATGGGGCACAGCCTCCTGCTTACCCTGGGGATCTCCACATTCCTTGTGATTCTTTGGCTTCAGTTCATGAGAAAAGAGGTCAAGGTAGTGGTGACTCTGCCAGCCCCCCAGGAGTTGTCCTAGTCCACCATCCTCACAAGTACAGTGGAGATTCTTGAGTCCGAGTCATAGCTGGAGCTCTGCTGGCTCCTCACCCTCAGCACAGAGGTAGAACCTTGCTGCATAAAGTATGGCTATAAGTCTGCGAGGGATCAAGGACTAGGACTGTCTCATAGAAATGCAATGACATCATAATTGTTCATGGTAAAATAGATGGCCACGGCATAGGGTGAACCTGGGAACGAAATCCCATCTAGGTGGAAGTCAGGTAGAAAGTCATGGACATCACTGACCCCAAAGGTCCTATGTTTCTCTGCTTTCTCGATTAAAGAAACCTGAGTTTTGATATCAAAAAAGAAAAGAAAAAAAGGGAGGAGTGTTGATCTTTTTTTTTAACCTTCTGCTTTTTCCCTCCCTCCTTTCTTTTTCTGCCTACAGCCTTCCCTATCCCTCAGTGATCCCACTATGGTGAGGCGGAAATAAACTGTCTTCCAAAGTGTGGTCTGCAAGTGCACACACTATTGATAAACCAGACTTCTCTTGGAACTAGCTGACGTCTACTTGTCTTCCCCATTAGTACCAAGAATAGCAAGAATACACTCTCCCACTGTAAATACCACAACCACAATATGCACTGGGCACTGGCTTGATAAAGCAAGAGAGAGCCATGAGACAGCAGTTTCACTTCCTCTATGCTTTGCTGCTGCTTCTGCTCATGATATTTAAACAGCATTATGGGATTCTGTGCACTTAATAACTGCTCCCTCAGAGGGATTTGGTTGCTGAATACAAATAAGAAGCTATGTGATTAGGTATCATGCATTTTGATACATTTTATTACATTTTCTATTTTTCCCTTTTTTAAGAAAAAAAAAATTTAAAAAGCAGGGAGGAAATACTTTCTCTGCAAACAGTCTTATTGCCAACCTCATATCTTGCAGACTCTTAGGATAATGCTTGTCTCTCAAGATGTGTTGCTGATTTTTAAATTGCAAGGAGCTGTATTTCATAAGTGCGGTAATATTTGAGGAAGCCTGTCTCCATCATCTCCAATTATCTCAGGTTGAAAAGACAGATGCTTAGGCAGATTCTGGCTACTCAGGTTCTGGTAGCATTTAATTTCTGCTTAGACCTGGGAGGAGAAAGCTGTCACTGTTTACCTACCCAGTCTGTTCCGTTTCCTGATAGCCTCCCTCCACCCAAACTGCTTGCTTCCTCGTCTTCTCCTGTACCCAATCTCCTAATCTTGCTCCTTATCCCATGCCACCTTTTCTCTATCACTTGCAAGGAGGCTTTTCTTACCTTGCCCTCATGATCTTTCCATCCTGCTGTGTTCCCAGTAGACACCAACTCATGTCCCACTTTTTTGGCTTGCTCCATCTCTGCTATGCACTCTCAGGACCCACTGCCACTCTCCTGTCCTTGCTCGTCACTCTGATTTACCCCTGTTCTTACCCGCACCTACCCTTCTACCCCAGTTGCTTCTTTGCTGCTACCCCCGGTTTCTTCCTTGCCTCACTGCCTTCCATTTCTCTTCCGACTGATCCATGATTTGAGGAAAACATTACCATGGCAGTGTAATTGGTGAAGAAGTAAGCATATGTTTGTGCTGCAAAGGATCTGCCTGTGTAGTACATATAATATATCTCAGGCGTGGGTTCTTCATATCCATCAGTACATCTGCAGTCTGAAATTAGAAATCTGAAATCTTAATTGTATACTCAGTAATGGGACCAAAATGTTGCCATGGTGAAATAACAAGAGGAATGATAAATGATAAGACATTGAAAAATGAGATTTTACCACAACATAATGTCCTACATGAAAAAAAAGCTCAGTCTATATCTATACTGCAGTGTCTCACATTTTGACCAGAATAAAGGAGATTTTGTTCCCATGTCACCAAATTAGCTTCAGCTGTTGGGTCTGAGATGATCCAGAGTAGGAGGTCCTGCAGTAGTTTTCACCAATCTGCAGATTTTTGTGTCCCTGTGATGATATGAATGTTCGACTCCACATTCAGCACTCCTCCTGACAGCATGACAGTGAAAAACAGTGCTGACAGCTACTGTAGGGGCTGGCAGCTGTATCCAGCCCAAATTGCTCTTTGTGTCTGCTGGGCCTGGGACTGAAAGCTGTGGCTGAAATCACAGAAAGGAAAGGTTTGTCTGTACCTGAGGAAAACCTTTACAGCATTAGAGTTGGTGAAGGAGTGCTGTTGATTCCTGAGGGATCCTATAGAGAATCCAAGATGGGAGGGTTTGGGGAAAAGGTCAGATTAACATCTCTCAGAACAGGTTTTGGTAGAGATCCTGTCCCAAGGCAGGATAACCTACCAGGCCCTGATGGGACTATTTTCTGTGAATCTGCTTAAGAGGTTTTTTGTGGCCGTTTCTGTGTCTTCACAAAATGTCAAGGAGTTTTCTTCTACTCATATTTGCTTAACTCTCCATCCCCCTTTAAAGGCATATGCATTATAATGTGACTATGTGTGTTTTTATAAGTGCTTGATTTAATGGCAAAATATTTATTTATTACTCTTAAAGCTGACTTAGTTTAATATCTGTATTCTTTCTATTTTATGTCTAATCAAAAGCTGGACATTATTTGTTACCCCTCTCACAAAGCTGGATTTTGCATGGAATCTCAGAAATGCATTCATTTCACTGTAACTTCTTCAAATTTTTAATGTTCTTGACAGCTTATCTGTCTGATAGCTTAATTACTCTTTCACTTTTCTCAACAGGCTGCAACAGAGTACAGCTTCTGATTATTTCCTGACCTTTCCTTCTTTGTTTTTTAATTCATTCCAGTTAAATTGGAAAGTTTGGATGTTTTTTCTGAAAATTTGTTTCACATGCAAATGGACTTGGACAGTTTCGTTTTTTTTCTTCTGATTATATGCTGCAACTATGTTTTCTTTCTTCTTTCTAGAAGGTAGGCAGAGTTTTTAGGCCCTTGCTCAAAATCTGTTCCAGTGCCTTTTCAGCAGAAGCCCCATTGAACTGTCTGTCCCCTACAGGGAGTCCGAGACCCTTAGTTTGTAGATATACACAGTACCAAAGTATGTTAGCTACAGAAATTAAAAGGATATTTGCCTTTGCAATCTGGTCCTTGCCATTGCAGACTGAATTCCCTCATTGACCCATAAAGGTCCTTAAGGGTCAGATAAGTATATCAGATATATCGCCTGTATCAGGTACACCTCTTATATCGTAGATGGGAGAATAAAGGTTCTAAAGGTGTAATGAATAAGGCAAGCCTTGACTCCATCTCATCCTGCATGTTACTAGCTGAAGCAGGCAGCCTGAGACCTGTGGAAAAAGTAAATTGAGTCACAACCAGTGGCCAAGAAAGCATCTCTCTTTCAGCCCAAGAGCAGTGCTGCAGGAATGTCACTCTGGGATACATCTTTGCACAGCAGGATATTGAGTGTGGCAGCCACAGGCTTCACCATTCCATTTTCTTTGTGGGGTTTCTGGGGCTGCAAAGGTGAATTGTGACTTCCTCAGACTGGTTTATTGGCAACGGTCATTTTTTGGTCACATGCTGTCCTTCTGAAGGGCTGCCAAGGCTGGAATACCTGCAATGTGGGGTCAGCAATGCCAAACCCTCTGGGCTGTTGCCTCATTTGTGGTCCATGCGGCACGGTGCTTCCTGGCTGAGGTCAGCACTCAGACCCTTGTACCCAAATCTTTTGCACACATACGTGTGAATGCAAGAACACTCTTTAGGTGTCCATTTGTAAAGTCCTTTTACAGGACAATAAGATGGTAAGAAAGAGCTAGGAGGTTCCATGAGAACAAACAATTTCAGACTGGTCTAGTTTTTTTCCTTGATGGGGTAACAGGCCAAACCAAAACATAAATGTGATATAGGAGTTGTTAAAGCTCATGACCATCTTGCACAATATTTTTATAAGAATATTGGAAAATATAGTCAAGATAATAGTGGTTTAAAATGGATACAGGACTAGTTGAAAATCCCTCTGGAAAGACGTGTTATGGATGTTCCACTGTCAATATGGGTGGGCATTTCCAGTGGGGTTAGTCCTGAATATGAGCCTATGAAACATTTTCAGTGATGATCTGCATGATAAAATAGAATGTCTGCTTATAAAAGCTGAGCATGCTACCAAGCTAGCAGGGGTTGTAAGCACTTCAAAAGACAGGATCAGAATTCAAAATGGTCTTGATAAATTGAAGGACCTGAAATCAATAAGATGAAATTCAATCAAGACAAGTGCAAAGTGATACACTTAGCAAGGAGAAATCAAATGCACAAATACAAAATGAGGAATAACTGGTGAAGCAGCAACTCTGCCAGCAAAGGTCCGGGGGGCATTGTATATCATGAACTGAATATAAATTAGGAACATGATCCTGCCTTAAAAATGGCTGATGACATTCCCAGATGCATTAATATATAAGTTATTATAGGAAGTAGTTGCTTTCATTAATTTATTTACTTGATACTACTTAGGTCAGTGATGAACCACTGGGTTCTGTTCCGGACAGCTAATTTAGCAAAAGAGCAAAGCAATCTAGAAAAAAAGAAATAATAAAGACCAGAGGACAGCAGAATATAAAAAGTGAAAAAAGTCTATATTTTTTAGTGAGAACAAAGACCATTTTCAAATATATATAAAAAAGGTCTTTGCAAAAACCATAATCAAATTAATTTTTGTCAGTTGAAGGAGACAGGAAAAGCTGCTGTTGCCTTAATTTTGAATAAATAAATAAATTTGATATTAATAGAAATGAAGGGACAATAGTTCAGCAAAGTTTTGTAGAATATCCTCATTTCAGCAGGTGATATTGTAGGAAGTTTTTAAGACTGATTGGAGAATTAACTTTTAGTGCTGGCCGAGGTATACCTCTCTTACTTCACAGTAGGAAAACTAATTGAATAACAGGTCCTTTGTTCTTTCACACAATATGAAGCAGCACTATAGAACTCCGTTTTCAATTCTTCCGTGAGTAGCTGACTTGCTCAGCTATTCATTTCAACAAAGAAACACTGAAGATGGGGGATGGACTGAAAGTGGCCTTTTTAGTATTGTGTTGATAAGATTCTGACACAAGGGTCAATTACTTTCTAAGCACACATTGCAACACCAGACAAATACAGAATAAAGCCATCATTCCTAACACACTCTATCTACAACTTGAGAAACCAAATGAATGCAGGTCCATAGAGGTGCAGAAGGACTTTGGGAAATAATATTAATCAGCATTGCGGTGATACAAGTACAGGAGCAGTGTACTTGTCACTTTTTGAAGGTGTTCCAGCCAAGGAAAATGTTGAAGAAGGATCTGAAGGAAAATAAAAATGTACTTTTGCAGGGTAGTCTTTTCCAGGCACTAGAATAGGAAAAAAAGTAAAATATTTGTTTGAAAATGTGAGAGGCTGGTGAAAGGTTGGAATTTGGGCCAAAGATGAATGTGTGCTTTTAGAGAGGATGGGTTTTCCAGAACAAGACCCTGAGAAGAAAGCAGATGTTGGTACATTGAAGGGTTAATATAAATTTACAAAGACAAAGTTGTTATTGTTAATGTAGCAGGTTGGGGAATTCAGATATACAACATGATTTGGAATGGATGAGAGTTAGAAAGGCTGCTTTAGCTTGAGATGTGAGGTGACAGCTTAGACCCAGGACAAGAATTTCAGTTGCATGGTTGGATAAGAAAGGCTGTATCTTTGACATATTGTGTGAAAGAGTCTTGCATAGTCTTGATGTGAGAACTGAGAGGGAATTCAGGCAACACCCAGGTAACAAGAATAAGTGACAGGCAGGATAATGAAATTGCCAAAAGCAAGAGAGAGAGAGCAGCAATGGAGAGGAGTTAGGAAGAGAGTTAAGAAATTTTCTTTTAAAATATTGAGCTTGGATTGGCAATGGAAAATCCCATGCTGGATTCCAGGAAGAAAGGCCAGATCTGAGACAGAGAATCACAATTCTAGCTCATATGCCCTAACCTTTCTAATATCCAGAACTTTCTGCCCATCCACATAACCAAGACAATTCTCCATCTGCAAGAACATTTCTGGAGAGCATGATGTAAACAGAAAATGCAGAGGGACCCCTTATGTAGGACCTGGAGGGAATACAAAACAATTCCCTATAGAGTAGAGAGAAATTTTAACAGGCATGCAAAAGATTCAAACAAGCCATTTAAAATCAATAAGGATATCAGAAGGCATATGACACATTAACTTAGCTACAACTCTACTATTTCTTACTAGGGACAAGGAGAAAGCAGCCCTCTTCCAAGAAACTGAAACCCTAACCTACTGGGATCATGAATTTCTTGTCATCCAAACTGAAGAAATGCATTTTAAATTCTCAGAGGTGGGGGAGGCTTTATAAATCTTTCAAGTGGCCATCTGTTACTGAATGCTATAATTTTTGCACATCTTAGGTATGTACATAGCCTCTTTCATATTTAACCAGTGCATAAACTCTATAATGCATTTCTGGTGTTCTTCAACTCATGACAAATGATGTTTGCCCAGGGATGTCAGGTCCCATACTCTGCAAGACTACCTCACTACACAAAACCATCACCAAGCACTGAGCACACCCCTCTGCTGCAGCTGTTGGGTGAGCTCTGGGACATGAGCTGCACGTAAAGCCCCTGTGCTGAGTCTCAGCAAGGCTTTCTACCACCACCTGAGCAAATGTCCGTGTTTCTCAGTGGTCAGTGCACCTAGGCTCTATGTAACATTGTGTGATCAGGTGGGAATGATAAGAGGACACTCACTCAGAGAGCTCCTTATCTAAGAAGGAAAGATGCTGATAAGGCAAGAAGACTGGCTGTGACAAAACCTCCGGAGAAAAAATGATGAAGTTAAGCACAGGTTGTTTGGGTTATGTGAATTTTTTTAACTGCCTTTATTATTTTCAAGTGCTACTTAACATTTCCTGGGGAAAAGACTAATATTTACTATCCGAAGTGTTATGAAATTATCCTGATTTTATGGCTTGAGCAATGAAAATGTATAGTAGGTAACATTTATTCTCTCAGAGAGCCCTGGAATTCATCTGTGAAATAACCATTCTCTTTCTCTATTATTAATAGACTGTTGTTATTCCTAATATTTTTTAAGTTTATATGATTTTTTCATTTGAAAAATTTACCATTTTTATTTCTTTTGGCAATATTAATTGTCTCTTGCTATGAATAATGAAAAATTAAACAGCGTCACTGTAGCAATAGGACACTTAGAACAGGATAACGAGGTGAGTCATGGGGCTGATCACAGCCTTTTTCCTCAGTCATGCTTTCCACAAGGCCTCCCAACATCACCAGCCCTGGCTCTGCTCCATGGAGAACTCAGCATAGCAACTGCCTATATGCAGATAGAAATCTTGCAAGGTCTCTCCTTTTTATACTTTGAAAGTACTTCTACATCTTGAGTTCCCTATATGCCTTAATTTTTTTTAAGTGATCCTGCAATCTATGCTAAAAAGCTTCTATGAATTTTATAAATTGATGTCCAAGTCATGAAATGAGATGACTAGCGGAGAAAGAATGAAGAACTTCCTTTTCCAGCTTGAGAGTCTCTCTTTTAGGTGTAATTTTCTCTATTTTGTTACTTATCATTTGAAGATCATAAAATATCTTTTCATGACCCTTAATGGGCTCTGTTACACTGAATTTAAGAATTGATATTACAAATATAGAATAAGGAGAAAGACAGAAACTCAGTTTCAGCTCCAGTGAACAGGCTTTATTTCCTCTCACTTCTTGCTGCTTTTATATACCAGTCTAGCTCCAACGACACTGGAGAACTACATCTGCAGCCATGACAGAAGAATTGACCCATTTCTTTTTCCATAGCTGCAGAGGATTTTCATTCCCTTCAAGAACAAAATGTATGGAAATATACCCAATATATATTCAAGAAATATCAGACAATATTTGCAACTTCTCAGAAGTTTCAGAGTAAACTGAAGAAAAAAAACAAAGCTTTATGTTCTCAGGTCTGGGAAAATATCATCAGTGCTTTAAACAAAGAATTAGGCTACCTTCCTCCTTCTGTTTTGGGCTTGAACTAGTTTAATAGTTTTCTATCAGGATATGTCTCAGGGGAAAATGAGCACAATCCTGTCCTTTTTCTATGCCACTGTTGTATCCCTGGGAATCAAAGGCAGATCCACTCTGTATCACAGTAGCCAGTGCAGTGGCCCTGTACCTGAATGCTCCTTTTCATATAGGGACTGCCATGCCTAAATGACTCAAGCTTCCTTCATTTTTCCTAATTTTCATTCTGTGGATACATTCTAGATTCCAGGTGTGAACAGGCTTGCACCAAGTAAAAAAAAAAAAAAAAAAAAAAAACAACCAACCAACCAACCAAAAAAAACCCAAGATGAAAAGCAGAAGGAGCCAAAGCCATTGCAGCAGGACTAGAGCCAAATCTCAGCAGTGACAAATACCTTGGCACACATCAGAAGGAACAAGGCTTGCTGGTGCAGCACCCTGCACAGGACACCTGTCCCTGGGGAAACGGCAGATCCCCAGAGGAATCAGGGGGACACACCAGCCCCAGCACCCACAGGCTGGTTTGCACCTTGCCAGGCTTCCTGATGGGCGCTGCCCGACATCAGCTGTGCTGCCACAAGCACAGTAGTTAGGGTCCTCCAAGTGTTCCTTTACTCCTGATCTCAGATGAGAGTTAGAAAGAATGAAAGAAATGTGAACAAAATAAGGTAATTAGGTTAAATTCTTTAATTGCAATGCTGGATTACTAAAACAATTGTCATTAATTGTCTATTGTAGGAGAAAACTAGTCATGATGTCTTAGTTATTTTACATATGAGGTCATAAAATACACTTGTACTCCTTTTGGAGTTTTTTTAAAAACTTTGAAGCTATATTTATTTCTCCTATTAATCAGATTTCCAGGATGCATAGTAACAATCTATGTAGCCTGTTTTTATCATAGGTACAAAATTCTCAACACCATTTTCAAAAATTCAATTTTTATAGACAGGAAAGACCTTTAATATTATTCAATTTTTAAGTAAATATGTGACACTATATGACATGTAATAATGACAGAAACATCAGTAAGATGTTAAGCGCTAAGGCAATGCTGACCTGGAAAAAAAATTAAAATTATAAAAATACTAATGAGACAAAGAAATATTCATCACTGGAAGTCAATGCTGTTGTGTGGGATGTTGGTTGTACAAAAACATAGATGCATATTGTTCATATAAAAGGGAGATGAGCTTGCACTAAGACACGTAGATGTACACTAGATAATACGAACAGTACTTTGCAACAAACTGTTTCTCTTACAATAATATCTGAGCATCATCAAATTGCATAAACGTCAACAATTCACATAAAAAGGGGTATTTGGGATCATTCTTGTCATTAGTTAAGGAGACTTCCATTTACTTTATTACTACATGCAGCACAAATTTTATGTGTATATTTTTAACTCTTTTTTCTCTGTTCATAAATGCACAATTCTTGAAGCATAAAGGTCCAGCCAGAATCTATTTCTGAATATATTAAGCAATCAAACAAGCATTGAAAGTGAAATCCAAGAACTTGGTTGTTACCCTGGCACATTTCTAGCCTGCTCCCAGCCTCCTGTTTCCATTGCTATCTGAAGATGCAAGTGCTGCTGTGGTGCTTTGCATCTCGAGTGTCTTCAGACAGGTAAAAATTAAGTCATAATCATTCTCTACTGAAAACACGTAAAAAATAGGGTTAGAACTTTAAGAGAGTGGGTAACTCTAATTCATAAATACATACTTTCCTGGCCTTGATCCCAGGAGGGCAGAAGTAAACCAGAGGAACAGCTTTTTTGGTTCAGTGGAAAACACGGATACAGCTTATCAGATTTTCTTCAGTGACAAATCCAGGATATAAACCTTTAATTTACTGTATGGATTTACCTTCACTATTAACCAAAATCTAGACCTGATGGATTTGCATCTAGCCTCTTCTTGAACTGTGGGTCTACAGCCTCAAAATGTGAAAAAGGAAGACACAAAAATCCCCCAGGCAATATAATAACTCAGATAGAAAGTGAAACAACTTTCATTTCAATGAGGCAGCAGGAGAGAGCCTGAATTTCAGACTTCATCTCAGGGACTTGACCCCCACGGCCAAATGTCACCCAAGGGCTGGCAGGGCTCACCCTTTCATGCCACTGACAGCTCTGGTTGTATCGTCTCTGGGCTACCTTCCTGCATGGGAAGAGTGGCAGCTGCTTTGCTGAGGGTCTTCTCTCCCCATGCCTCCCTGAGCCAGGACAAGGGGAGCATTTGTGGCAGTACAACAGAAAAAAGCACTTTGCACAACCTGCTTTATGTGAACTGAAGAGGGAAAGAGGCTCTCTGTAACCCAGTTTGAATGACAAATGGTTAGCTATCAATGGTGAACATGGAAATGTAAGTGAAAAACAAACCAACCACATTTTTAATAGTATGATTTGCTTTGGGCATCGCAGAGCTTGGCGGCACCTGTTCTAGAAAGATGTTACAGATACTTTTTAAAAAATATTTCCCTCTAATTTTTAAGTGGTCAGAAGATAATTTTTAGACTTTTGAAAGTGTTTATTCCTCAACAGATATATTTACCTTGTCAGCATTTACCTTTGAGCTAGGTGGCTGAACTTCTTTTTGGTCTATGGAGAGTGATAGGCTGCAGATCTCATTACTCTCATCCAGAGGTAGGGGATCTGAAACACAGTGGATGTATCCTGCAGCAGAACTGCCCATTTTTTTCTACTGACTCTAATGGGAGACCTACACAGAGAGGTCATATTAGTGGCCTGCAAGGTAGATATTTCTCTTTGTACAGATCAATCCTCCATCAAGAAAAATGCTGACTTTTTCTGTTATAACAAATTTGATTCCTCTAAAACACGGGTGGAAATTACTTTGGTACAAGGATTAATTTGACTGCAAAAGAGTAGCATAAAATTGCTCCTTGTAGTGTAGCACTGAACATATTATTTTTTCACATACTTCTCAAATATGCTACTGATTCTGCTGATGACTACCAGAGATTTTGGCTGGCTTTTCCATTTTATAATCATAACTCGTTGACTTTTTTACATTCTGCCATTGCTCAGATATTAATGCAACCTTTGTGGCAAGTGTTCAGTAGCCCAGATGAGATGCCAAAGGTTAGTAATGACTTTTGAACAAACACTGCTGAAGTGGCAGAGCATACTTGAAAAGGCACAATTTCTCCCAGCAGCTCAATATTGTATTTTAACTTTGTATGCATAGAGCCTGTGGGTGTCTTTTTATTTGTCAACAGCATGCCACAGAGCACTGCCATTTTGTGCTCTGGTGGGAAAGTGTTACTTCAACCTAATTGACTCTTTTTGCTGCATGGAAGTTATTTACCTAGAAATACTACAGTAGAGGACTAAATTGCTTTCAATAAAAAAATCCAATTACTTGTGATCTTTACAGGATGAAGACATTGCACTGCGGCAGTAGCTACTCTCTATTGTTAAGGCTAATGATGCTGTATTGAACAAACTCTCCTTAGGCTCTTACTTTCTCTTGGTTGTTGAGTTTGTAGCACAAGAAAGGAAGACTGTTCACCAAAAGGGAGAGAAAGGGAATGTTTTTCAAAATGGGTCATTTAGCTGTATTTGGATTATGCTCCAATCAGATGAAGTAAGGAATGAAAACAACACAAGTATTGAATTTCTTTTGAATAAATTAAGTTTATTTTGTGTGTTGTCTCGACATTTAAAAGCTAATCTCAAAAGTTGAGTCTGTGATACCCTTACTAGGGCTTTTAGAAATCCATAGCAGATCAGATGAGATACTATATATCCACAGAAAAGAAGAAACTAGGAAACTAGTATTTAACTAGTATTTTTTCCAGAGGGGGAAAAAAAGAAAAAAAAAAAAAAAAAGAGGGCAGAAAAGTTTCACAGACAAATCAGATTAAAGTCAATTTCCAGAAATATGATGATGATGCAATTCATAGATCAATTTATTTCTAAACAAGAACAAGGAGGAAATAGCAATAAGATAAAGAGCAGTCAACATGGGTTGTGAGGAACAGACTACAAACTTCCATGTCAGAATGACAGGTTTTGTGGTTAGAAAAAAACATACAGGAAGTACATTTTGATTTTCACTGCCGTTTTGACTTTATCAGATGATCGTTTTGTAACCAAGCTTGGGGAACTTGGAGATGCTGGAACCACAATAAGCAACAAAACCAGTTGGAAAACAATTATGTAGAAATAGCTGTTGTCATCTCCTGTCAAACCAGAGGGTGCTTGGAGACAGACTTGGGAATGTCCTGCCTGGAGTATGCACAGATTTTGTGGGCAGATAAAGGGACTAAACCCCTCTGTATACAAATCTTGAAGTCAGTGGGGAGCTCAGAGGAGCTGCTGAGCAGAAACAAAGAAGTGCTGTGTGTGAGATGGTGGTGCCACACACCAGCGTCAAGAATAAGGCCCGTCAATAAACACACCACTTACGCCAGTGCCATGAGGCCTCAACAGGAGTATTATGCCCAGAAAGCTCTTTGCTACAAGACAAATCTATGCAGAAAATAGAAATATCTGAGAGACATACTATAAAGCCTTTTTACTTTTGCTATGGGTGAATGCTAATAGGAGAGGAACAAATAGTTCTCCACAGCAACCCATGGAGAGCATGAGGAAGCAGTGAGGTAAGATTGCAAAAACGATTTTGTTAAATACAAAAGTTTCCTAGAAGGAAAAATAGTAAAATCTAGATCAAGGGACACTTTAAAAAGCAGATTATGCAAATGTTTGTCAGGAATGAGCTAAGTATAGCTTAAAGCAAAGGAGTTCTCAGATCTCTTTCCTTTGCTTTTTATTTTATTCACTACTTTTCATTACTTCTGTTGGGCTCTATAGCAAAACCTTACACTTTTGAAGAGAAAAAATGACCTGGAATATTCAAAATGAACAATCTCGAAAAGATGATTTACAATAAGGAGTAGACCATTAGCTCTTGATTAACCTAGTCCACTAAAACAGTTTGGACAAAACATTCATGTAACTCACAGACTGTAGCAAGACCAAATGATGCAGTGAATGAACATATGATCATGGGTTCTAAATATAATAGGCCTTACTTCACCCTCACCTGAAACAGTTCACTGAATTCATGAAAATGGAGAGCTGAGGGTGCAAAATCTGTTATATTTGTTATGAAAGGAAACCAAAGAGGAGACCTGAGTGTTAGATGTCTGCCCCACCACTTGCTCCCTGGTTTTTCCTTAAGGTCACCAGATAGCTCTTGCTGAGGCACCACCCAAGCATAGTTTGAGTGAGAGGTCATTCAGGTCTCTCTCAAGAGGCAGGAGGGATGTGACTGTGCCCACCCTGGGTCTCTGCCAGACTCCTCTTTCAAGAGTCCTACTGCCTCCCTCGCACTCTCAAGAACCTCTTCCCATCTCTTCCAAAGTAATGCCACATGGTCTCGCTGTCCCTCAATATGGAAACCACTGTGGTGGATCACATCGCAGCTTTCACAGTGTCCTAGATATCCCAGACTGGGAAAATGTATAGAAATGGCACAGGAATGCCACTGGGGCCTCACAGATGATTCCGAGGACAGCACTCAGATCCAAAAGCTGCATCAGCCAATCTACACCCTGTAAGGAGCCAGCTCTGTAACACGTGGAGGGGATGAGTTGTCAATACTTGGCTCTTTTCTGTTTAATAGTGTGACCATAATCTGTCTCTCTCCATGTTGTCTTACATGGAAGTATGACTAATTCTGCAAGTTCATTTGTATCTTCTGAATGGAAATCCCTGAGAACCAACAATTCTATAGTTACAATAGGATATTTATGCTTCCTTCCTCATTTCTTATACAAGGCTTGAAGACACTTGTGCTTTTAATTCACACCTACAATGTAGACTTAATCATTCATACTCATCATGTGATGGATACATTTTTTAAAAATAGTTCTATATCCCTAAACCTTTTTCATATTTTATTTCATATACTAATAAAACTTAGAAATGACTAAACAGATGAAGATTAAGTACTTTCATGGTCCTTAACTGAAATTTATAATTATTTGGAAGACAGTGTAATGTACAGTGGAAAAAGCTGTGTCATTCCTAGCAATCATTTCTAACTGAGGCATTAGCAAACGTTCCTTTGTTGTTATTATCAGCTACTCCAGACAACCAGAACTGTTTTCAAGTTACAAGTAGCAAAGAATCATATCTCTCTGAAAATTTTATGACATTTTTTAATTAGCAAGAGAAATGCAACTAATAATTACTTCTCTTTTTTTATATTGTTAATTCATCACTAGCACCAAATTAATATTCCTTCTAAGTATATTAAGTTTCTGTAGAAATACAAAAATTATGGTGTTTTACGAAAATTATGATGCATCATAAATATTTTTCATCATAAATATGAAAAGTAGAATTTTCATGAACAGCAATAGAAAAAGAAGTGGGATCTCAATGCCAGAAGAGTGGAAGATTGAAGGTGGGTCCCTGATAAACTTGCTTGAAACATTCACTGTCTATTATCCAGATATCAGCTCTCTTCAATGGAAATTCTATCCTTAACTATAAAATTTTTTTTCAGACCAGATACATACTTGAAAAGGTTTTAATTTCAACAAACCACACCATTTTTTGCATACATCAAGGAGTAATGGCCATGAACTAAAACACAAGTTCCACCTCAACATGGGGAAGAGCTTCTTTACATTGAGGGTGGCAGAGCTCTGAAACAGGCTGCCCAGGGATGTTGTGGAATCTACTTCTCTGGAAACATTCAAAACTCACCTGTACTTGTTCCTGTGTCACCTGCTGTAGGTGACACTGCCTCGGCAAGGAGCTGAACTAAATGACCTCCAGAGGTCCCTTCCAATACTAACTGTGATTCTATGATTCTGTGATTTTTAAGAAAAGAAATTAAGCAGCATTCCTATCTCTTTCTAAAGTTGGGACACCTACATGTAACAGTTGTTAATTTATAGCACATTCTACTTTTAAAACAGTATGAAGAACAGAAGCTGAATGACCCTGATTTTTTTCTTCATGCCATTATAATTTGCATTACAATAACATACATTAAATTCTCTTTGGTCCTCAATTAGTATTTTTCTTCCTAATTACAACTTCTTTAGAAGACCATATAATGTCCATATATATGCATATAATTTTTTTTCCAATAAATTACATTATTCTAAGTTCATCTTAGGACCATACTCTTTTTGCTCACTAGATGGTAACATTCTGGGCTAAATTAACTCCTGATCTAACTCCACTGACATCTTTGTATTTACTCAAGAAACGTTCATGAGGGCTGTTCTGGTTTTGTCAGCAATTTGCATGATTTTAGAAAATAATGAGTATAAATACAAATGGATCTTCCCTTTGACTTATATAACGCAGGTTTCCCCTTCAGCTTTCTATCACTTTAATTCCCACTGGCTGATCCCCCTGTGTTAACAATCCCAGTGATGAGCTGGGAAACCTCCAGATGCTCATCCCACGAGCTGATGACAACACGAGTGGATGCATCTCTTTTTTGGGGCTCTTTGTAACTTGATGAGTTTCTTTCCTCTCATTCTGTAAGGAGCAGAAAGCTTTATACCTTTAAGAATTTGTTCTCCAGGATGTGTGAAGGTCAATGCAGGACACAGATAGCAGCAATACATTCATGAGGGGAGTACTCTTCTTCTGAGAGGGTTTTGGTCCCATGAAAAGGGCAGTAGGATGTTTATGTGCCTCTCTGCAGTTCACAACATACTGGATCCTAACAAATATGTTACAGCATAGCAGATCGTGCCATGTGTCTGCTTGAGTCAAGGACAATTTTCAACTCTATGAGTGTGAACACTGCTTTGGTGGCAGGTAGCTGGAAGACTCGTTTGCTCATTGCTTTGGGTGATATTTATAACCAGGTCTTTGCTTTTTTGTGGGCACAATGCCATCCCATCCTCCAGCTGAAACTCAGTCCTTTGGTAAAGCGCTCAGGAATCTAAACAGAACTGTCCAAAATGGGTTTTTGGAGGAACAGTGCTTTTTGAAGGATCCTTTTTATATTCAAAACAAGGCAAATTCACCAAAAGTGTTTTGAAGGACTGCTCTAAAGCCACCTAAAATGCTATTTTTGTAATGTAGATACATGGTGACTATGCAAAGGCTTGGAGCTAGGGAATAGCTGTTTGAGAGACACAGTAAATAAATAACAATCTGAAACTGTCTGCTTTGTTTTGAATAAGGTCAGATCTACACATCTAGTCCTATACCTGCATTATCATAAAAACATAGGAGCATAGGGAACGTTTTGTGCACTTTTAGCTTTTTTAGTCTTTGATTGAAAGATGGACGCAAGTAAAATCAACAAGGAATGAAAAAGATATTTCAGTTGGTCTTTGATATTGAATAAATCATCATTAATAAAATCATCACCTCTTTCAATATGAATTTGGTGCTGAGCTCACAACACCAGGAGTGTGCTTAGAAGATGTTTGAAAACAGGATGTTCTTTTCTTACTTTCTTAAGATTGTAAACACTTTTTGTAAAACAGATTAGTACTGCAAAGTCTTTATTTTCTTTCACTTCTCTGCAAAGGAAACGACCCACTTCAGAAATATAAAATGCATGTGCTTTTGACAAAATATGATGGTATATTGTGTTCCTCAATCAAGAGAGAACTACAAACCATCCCATGTGCAGCTGAACTGAAACTTTAGTCCTACGCCAACTTTTGATAAGGGGGCAGGAGAGGACTTTGTTACTGTAAGGGCTTACAGCATTCTTCCAAGTTCTTTGTAACTTAGAAAACAAGCACACGTGTCTTTCCATATTCCTTAATATAATTTTCTATACCCCTCTGCTAAGTACTCATAAATCAGCTCCTTCAGCCTGAAGCAACTTTTCTCATACTGAATCGACATTTCATCCTGCCTCCAAAACCTCTGAGCTTAATGACCATGAAACTAATCTCTGTTTTACCACTTGCCACTCTCCTGTAGACTACCGTTCTGCTGTGATGACAATATCACCTCGTTCCTGACTAAACATGTCTCTCATTCCATTACAAATACATCCATTTCCTAATCTTGCTATTTTTCTTTCCCTGTGAAGTTGTGGCTGTTTTTCACCATCTCAAAACAAAAAAACTCAGGGCGCTCTCAATCAGCTCCTGTTTCCATCACTGTAATTTCCCCCTCTGTAATTTTTTAGACACTCACCTCCCCAACCCATACAGACTGTCTCCTCCAAAACCAACCTGACTGTTTCTATCTCATACATCCCTGTCCTAAACTTTCAAGAACATCTTCACATCAAATTTTAACTGCTTACCCTTGTGTCTACACATCTTGGCCTTACAGTAAGAAGTAAGCAGAATTTCAGCCCTCCTATAAATAGCCATATCTAGCTAATTGGCTGATGCTAATTGGGATTCTGCTTATGCCAAAACCATAGTCATATTACATTTACTAATAAGTATCACCCTGGTAATACAACTTAGAGACTTCATGCATCCACCTGCATCTGTTCATGTTGGCACATGCTTAGTTTTACACTACTGCTGCCTTTCTCAGTCAGGTATGTCTTGACAGAGCCATTTATCCATGTCAGTGACTCAAGCAGACACAGGCCAAGAAAGAATTTTACATCTACCCATTGTGGTGCAGGATGAGTAATAGAAGATAGTTTATACTTCATTTGTCAGTCAAATTGCTGGAAATCCAGTCTGTTCCAGAAAGTTAGACAAGAATCCAGCTGCAGCAGGTGGAGCTTCATTTTACGTGCCAGCAACTGGTGTCACAATAAGGATTTAGTAGGTGTAAATGCCATCACACAGAAGTGTCACGTGAGTTCTTCTGCATTGCTTACAAATGTTCACCTTTTGCTCGAAGTGAAAACATTGAATTGTTGTCTGTGAAGAACTAAAGCTAACTTTCCCCCAAGCAAAAGTGATTGCTTCACAAAACAAAGCATGAAAGTCTGAAATAAAAATATTAAACGATATACACTTTTCCTGCAAAATACATAAAAAGGAATTACTCCTCAAAGTAATATCTCATCTCTGCATATATTTGTTTCATCTGAAGAAGGTGTTTCCCTCTTTTAGGCTCTATTATGCAGATTTGCCATGGATTTGAGCCAGATTTCTTCTGAGTCCTTTTTTAAGAGAAGAATTTTTTGAGGCTTTTCATGGCTAGCCATGTGCCCTCAGGGTTGCAAGAATATCTACTGCATTCTGTAAAGGAAATTAGAATTATGCTACATTTGAGATTAAAAAAAAAAAGAAGAAGAGAGAGAAAGAAAAGATAAAAAGAAACTAGATGGTCCAAGAGACTGATTGTGAAAATAGGTCCAGCAGGTTAAATGAAAACACATTTTTTTGCAAGACAATCAAGTTAAGGGAAAACCCTTCCTTGAAGACTGTAGGCCTTCTGTCAAGCAGCAGTTTAATCTTCAGCAGTTTGTGGCACCTGCCACCCAGGGAACTATCATGCATATGTATGCTTCATGTCTTCTGATCCTTCCTTCCTTTGTATTTAAACTGCATCTTCACATAAAACAAATTTGATGCTTGTAGCTGGTTATGGAAATGTGAAGAGCAAAGGCCAATGACCAAAGATTTCATTTTGTGCAAATGTCCTTTGTAATTAGAAACAGAGCATGAAATATCCATATTTTTATGAAAAGTATTTACATAATTTGTTTTTAAACTATTTTACAAACATATATCTGAGATGCCACTTGGTCCTAAAAAGCCCTCTCCAACATCTGGTCTGGCATAGTCTCACTGTTTGTCATTTTTGGCACAGCTTGATTGGTAGTTTAAAGGTTTGCAACATTAGATATTTAGAGAAAAATAAGCAATTAAACCCTTCTTTTAAATAAGGTATGTTAGATAAAATTTGCTATGGTGTTCAGATGTAAATGTATTCTTGCCTCCTGTACAGCTTTGTTTTCATGCAACAAAACAGCCTAGCAGACATACTGCAGTAGGAGGGGACCCACAGAATTTGGGTTTCTCCTACTAGCTCCACTACCAGCCAGCTGAGAAAATCACTCTCCTAGTGCTCATGTGGTAATTTCTTCTAAAACGATCTGAAGTAATTACAGCCCTGGTTAGTTGGGGTTTTTTCCCCCTTGGACAATACTGACCTTACATACATGAAGGATGTAGATAAAAACTGTGATCGCAATGGAGTCTGTATTTGGATTAATATATTATATAGCAAACAATTCATCAGTAATTCAATCACTCTTACAAAATGATGCAAATTTCTTTTCCTAAAAGAAGCTGACAGATGACAGTACCTGGGATGGAAGAGGTAAGAGATGGGATCCCCACTAGTCAACACTGCAAGAGGAGGACCAGGAGATTTTGTTCTTGGTTGCACACATTTTCACAACAGCACATTTTCACTGATTACTGCGCTTCAGCTTTTCCAATTCAATTTCCAAGCCACATCTTACTCATGGTGTGCTTGCAGCAACTCTTTGGGTTTTACATAAACTTGTAACTATTGTTATCTGAGTTTTAGAGTTTCTCTGCTGTTCTGTTACTCAAGGGTAATTTTAGCTACAGTTTTGTCCTAGAATAGTTTAGCCAACTTAAAACATAGAAAGATTCAGACCAATCTCTACAGTTTTTCTCTGCTTAGTTTCTCAAATCTCTTGCACTGCGCGAATCTTCTGTATCAACAGCTTCACATAGTAGACAGTTATGCTTTTCTCATCAATGAGCTATGGATATACGAATTTGCCCTTTCTATGTTCTCCTTAGGAATCTAATTGATAAACATGAAATAATATTTCCAGAATCTGTAACTCTATCCAGAATGTACCTGTTAACATACAGCTAGTACCACAGTTTGCAAACAGCTAGCAGAATATGAAAACAAAGTAAAAAAAAAAAACATTTAGCATGTACTTTACATCTCTAGTCCATCACTCCCTCTCCATCTTCTTGCTACCCATCCAACTACCCAAATGGTGAAATTCAATATACAACTTCACAGATTTTAATTTGAAAATATTATTCCTGAGGAAGGGAACATGCTGTATTTCTTAGCACAAGGAAAGTACAAAAACATTTGGACTGGAATACTCAATGCAATCTCTCTGTATACATTCCTGCAAAAATTTTATCGCTTAAGGACAACAGCTTTTAATGTCCTTCCTCTGAATATTTCTTTTTAGTTGTTGGTACCATTTTTTAAGGAGGTATTCCATGTAGCGAAATTCGCTTACTATACTTCCTTCAAAAAGGAAGATGTTTTTGCAGAGAAACTGTATTATAGAATCACAGAATCTTTGAATCACAGAATGGTTGAGGTTGTAAGGAACCTCAGAAAATCATCTGATCCAATACCCCTGCTCAAGCAGGACTACCTACAACCAATTTCTCAAGACCGTATCCAGATAAATTTTGAATAACTTTTGAATATCTCCAAGCACGAAGACCCCACATCCTCCCTGACCAACCTGTGCCAGGGCTTGATCAACTCATAGTGGAAAAATATTTCCTGATGTGCAGACGGAACGTCCTGTGTTTCAGTGTGTGCACGTTGCATCTGGTCCTGCCTGAGAACACAACGGAAAAGACCCTGGCTCTATCCTCTTTCTGCTCTCCCTGATGATGTATCCCCTGAGCGTTCTCAATGCCAAACTCAGCCTTTTGTTATAGGAGAGATGCACCAGTCCCTTCATTATCTTTGTGTCCCTTCATGAGATGCTCTCCAGTATGTCCGTGTCTCTTTTGTCCTGGGAAGCCCAGAGCTGGATACAGCATTCCAGGTGCGTCTTCACGCAGATCTGAGTAAAGTGGAAGGATCACCTCCCTCAACCTGCAGGCAACACGGCCCAGCACAGCACAAATCACTGTTGTTGACTAGAATGCTTCAAAGACATATTTAGTAGGCAGTGCTGACACCTCTTTGATACTTCAACAAATCTGATCACACAGTTTTCTAACCATACGCTCTTTTCTTCTTGAGTGCTGTTGACTATGATTTTGAATCGAGAAGTGAAGTGACTTAGCAATCACTTATGAGTTTTTTGAACAAAAATCATGAGCGCGTGTAAATGAGATGCAGCCTTCATACAATACAGAATAAGGTGCAAGTAATCCATTGAAAGAAAAAAAATGTACCAACTGTGGCTCTAATTATAAAGACATGGTCATTTTATAAAACTGTATTTGGCTTTAAGTCCCAAACACAGAGCAAGACTCTAAATGGGGGGGAAAAAAAACAAAAAAACCTCATGTTAAGAGGAAAAATACTTCTTCTGAGTCAAAGAATCAAGTCCAAGTTTTTTTGTTATCTAGCCAGATGTTTTTCCCATTCCAAAGTATGGGAGATCAGAGTTTGCAATAATGACTTTTGTGGATGGTAGATTAGTATTTTTCTCAGGATAATAGAGTAGTTTGCTTCTGTCTGTTAGGAAAATTTCTAACATGAAATGGTAAACACCCTGGGAACTAACAAAAGAAATTTTTCTTTAAGTCTACAATATAATACATTCTGCTGCACCTTTGGGCTCGCAAATGGGAAATGACAGTCAGGGTCCAGAATGTACTAGGGGAACACCAATAATTATAATTCACTGAGGTAACCAACGAACGAAGAATGTAAATCAACCTCGGAGCCTGATAAATGTGATATTATTCCAGTGGAAACACAGATATCAAGACAGCTCTAAAAGGTAGAGATCTCCCTTAAGAGTCCATAACAAATTCTGGCCAGCTGAGCCCAAAAAATGCATTGCAGAGATCTAACACTGCTAGTATGTTCAGGAGTATGGAAAGATAGGAGAATATGACAGAAAAAAATAATTTATTTACGTCAGCAAAATTAAAGCGGAAAGGGCATGTAATTGGTGTTTATAAAAAAGTATGGTAGAAGAGAAAGGAGACCTGCAGAAATAATAATTACAAAAAAATACAAAAATCCATCAGATCAGAGAACACCTTTTTAGTATTTGCACAGGAACAAACTGCTGGAAATCAGAAATGGGATCCTAATGACAAAGGTATTGGAGTCACCTTCCAATGAATAACAAAAGAACTGCTTCTGTTTCTGTATGTAACCTCTCAAGTGCATGAAAGGGTCAAAATAGCTCTCTGTAAAAGTAAATGATCCAGGAAGTCTCTTCCAGGTGTGTAATGCCGTGGCTACACCTCCATTCCAGAACTGTCCTGGATGAGTAACTGCATATAGGCTGAAATAACTCATGAAGTGCTAGATGAGATATATTTGTAGCAGTACAGTTTCCCCCTAAGCTGGTAGCAGTTCCATTCTTAGCATGAACAGATTTTTATTTCTGGGCTCCAAGTGTTTCAACTAGTTAGATAGCTGCTAACTATCTCTAAGTGCCAGCAGCAGCTCAGCTTAACCAGAGTGAGCAAATGGGCGTCAATACTAGCAGCCAGTAATTCCAGCCAATTCCCACTGCCTTTCCTCGGAGAAGAGCAGCTGCCAACAAAAAGGGGCGAACAGGCACGAGCCAAAAGGGGATTACACTTCCAAAGTGCTTGAGAGGTGCCACTCTGGAAAGATTCTAACTCATCCTCACCACTGGAATGCTCAGTGTTGTAAACCCCGTACCTGACACTTTAAGCAAACTGTAGGGAGAAATCAGCTTTCCTCCCTCATCAGCTTGTACAGCAAAAAAATTACTTCAGAGGCTTTCAGCATATTTGGGCTTCAGCTTGCAGCACTGATAACAGCTCTGACCCTGACATCGCTCAAATAAAGATGAGCAAAAAATGAAGAACATCTTTTCTGTGCTGAGTTCTCTTATGAGTTACCGTTGCATTTCCAAACACTCCATTCAAAGACAAAGCAATAAATGGTGACCTGTGTGACAGACATGCTCTGCCCATACTTCTTCTCCACTTATTTGGCACAACTTTGTACAGGTAGTAATTTTTTTTGACAATTTTATGTTCTTCACACCCTGTGCAATGGCTGATTTCACTGTCAAGTTCATCTAGACTGGCATATGGTTTAACCATAGATTTATTGAAGCAATGATGGTCATTATCTGTTATTTTCCTTGAATGTGTATCATCTCACACAGAGCTCTACTACTATCCCTGATCTGGGCCTATCTGAGAAGGGTCATT
This sequence comes from Serilophus lunatus, assembly GCA_013399895.1. Taxonomy (NCBI): domain Eukaryota; kingdom Metazoa; phylum Chordata; class Aves; order Passeriformes; family Eurylaimidae; genus Serilophus; species Serilophus lunatus. The sequence continues at coordinate 1,377,099 of VXBA01002512.1, forward strand.
TTAAAGATTAATTCAAAATATCACATAATATTTCATCTAATGACACAAAACTGGTTTACAATTTTGCAGAAAAGTTATTTGCACTGTTGTATAGCATGGTCAATAGCTGAGCTTCTTAAAGACTGCAATCAAGACATTCCATCATGTTTTATATCTGACTGCCTTTTATTGATAGGTTTTTTCCTCTACTATATGTGACCTTTTACATGAATTATCTCTTCATTTCTACGGATTTAATTCACCCTATCTCTGTTGCTATCCTACTACTGGATTTTTCATGTGTCTAATACAGGATGGCACAATTTTTCCAAACACTAAATTTTTCTTATATCCATAAATGTGAAATTTTTAATTATGTATTTGCTGTACATGAGACTAGAGTAAATAAATAAGATTTGACGAGATGGAGATGACAGTCTTAAGCTATGCCATCTGGGAGCAGGGGGTTTTGTTTACAGTTTCATTTCTCACTCCAAATCTTACCGTGTCCCAGCATGTAAAGATCTGTTAAGGAACAGTACCATCAGACAAAACATGTTGACCAGCAGAACTGGACAGAGAGCTGTAACAATGTTTAAAAAACTACAGTTAATTTACAAGCTCTCAGAGACCCAGGGTTGGAATTGCCACAATTGCATTGATTCTGCATCCTTTTAATATAACAGTAACATCATCTGAAGAATTGCATAATTTTTATTTCCAAATTCAAAACTTCAGAAAAACTCAAAACTGCTGGCAGTCCTGCAATTAAAAAAGGGCCCAGATTTGACTTCAGTTTATACTCTTCTTTGTAAAGAAAGTAGTTGTTCATAAGAAGGAAGAATACATGACAGAAAAATAGAGACCAAATGACACATGTGGTAGAGATCAAGTCCTGACTCAAGAGTTGATTCTTGTTGCTGGACAAATAATTCGATTTCTCTACGTACAATAGAGATGATAATATCTCCTGGAGTGGATACAGCTCTTTAAAGGAGGCATCCTCTTTCTCTTTTCATATTCATGAAACTTAGCAACAAAGGGCCATGACTTTGGTTGAGGCACCTACACTCTTCTAGAAAGAGATAGTATTTGCATGGAATCTGCTTTGAAAGGAAATCATATCCTAATAGCTTTATTCCTGTCACTCTGCTCTTCTCTGAGCTATACGAAAGCTCTGAATTTTCTTTGAGTCCTTGAAAAGCCTCTCATTTAGCTGTTTAATTTATATAATGCATATGATCTTGGCAGTTGGATGCTTTGCAGAAAAGGAAAAATATAACATTACATAAGCCACCTACAACAGGTAACAGAACCTAAATTACTGCTGTTGATGCTGTAGAAAACCTTGACAGTCAAATTAACAAAACGAAAAACAAATCCATCAAAGGCTAAACAGCACATCTTTTGCTTTATACTCTCTAAGACACAAAACTTGATTAGGTCCAAGTGAGAAACTAGAAAATCCCTCTGCTGGAAAAAAGCCCTGCCCTTGTCTTGCTTGCAGCTAGAACCAGGCTGCCTGGTGGGGATCCCTCACTGCCAGGCAGCAGGGGTAATGAATACAGACCTGCCTCACAGTTTTCTTGGCTATTTGCTTGTGAACAGTGTAAACATTTTCTTTCTGCGGAATGTGAGAGTAATGTTGGTACCACTCATTTCAAGTAAGAAGTGCCCCCAGGAAAATGGACACAAGTCATAGGGAATCATGAGCCTACACTGAGTCAAGCTGCTCTTTCCCTCATCACAGCCAAGATGTGTACCCTCCTTTAATCAGTTTCACATGGACCACATGGCTCTGCAGTTCCTGAATGGTGGTTTTATTTAATTAGGAAAAACCTCTGCAATGTAAGGGATATTCAGCTCTTGTATGTGTGCAGAGAACAGTATATTAACTGATTTAACTAGGCTTATGTTCAGAATTCTTTAGAAAAATAAAGTCTTGCTTTGAGAGGCAATGTGATCCTATGAATTAACACTGAAAAAAGAAGCGATTCATTCAACAGACTGTTGCTGAAATGTCATATGTACCGGACCACATCGGGAAAATCATGAGCTTCAGCAAGATGCAACCTGCCACCGTACCTCAAACACTTCCCCCTCCCAATTAGTCAGCCATGCAGCTGGCTGATATTCAGAGGTGTTGAGCACCTGCAACTCATTCTGACTTCCACATCAAAAAAACAAATCCCGTGGGAGGTGCGAATGACTATTATCTCTGAAAACCAAGTTACTTGGGTAAAAATGTAGCAATTTCATGCTCTTTTTTTACATTTCTAGCTGCACTATGCTTTGGTTTTCCCATTTCAGAGATCATAACAGTTTTACCACCTTCATAGAAGCATAGTGTTTGTTACTTGGTGTAGCCATTTGAAAAACAAGGCTTTTGAAGGGGGTTGTAAGAGAGCAATCCACTTACCTGAGTTAAAATTCAATTTTCCTCAAAGCTGTTGTGGGGGGAGGGGCCCTTGCTTCAGCTGCTCTCCGGGGCTTTGGGGGGGCTGGAGCGGGGACGGGACTGGGGACTGGCGGCTCATTGCCCCGGGCTCCTGCCACGGGCCAGCGCGGTGGGTGCGGTCCCGGCAGCTGTTGGCCTGCTGCGAGGCCACAGGCAAGCCCAGGACCGTCCCTCCCTGTACGGGCACAGCGGCTTCCCAGGGCGAGCAGCGGTCTGGGGGCACGGCTATGGGGAAGCCCCAGCGTCCCTCCGGGGCAACGGCTCCTCACCCCCGGAGCACGGGCAGCAGCACGCAGCCCCGGGCCGGCCCTGGCCAGGAACTTCAGCACCACTGCTGCTTCTGGACAGCGATGGAGGG
>VXBA01002512.1:1380483-1399905 GCA_013399895.1 Serilophus lunatus
TTTTTTTCCTTTTTGTGTGTTTTTTTTTCTTTGCATGTTGGATGTCCCTCAATGTAATCCTGGGATCTCCTGTGGGTTACCCTTACCTCTCTAATTCAAATACCTTGTAATAAATTGTTCACCTGCTACAACTCTATTCAGTTTTCCGTCACCTTTATTGAACCTGCCCCCTGAACGCTAAAAGGTGGATTCAACCACCACACTTGGGAAAACACTAAATAAATGTTGGAGGTTATCGAATTCTCACTGCTTCTGCAGTGAACATGTTTTTGACAGCTGCTGGCTCCGGAAGGTACTTGGCAAGTTTGGCTTCACAGGCTGCTCTGAGGGCAAAGATTCCTAGTCTGCAACCAGTTACCACTTTCATCCGGCAGAGCCACACTGCAGCCCAAAGGCCGGGTATCCCTACCCCAGGCAAAGACCTGCTTTTAAACATTCAAGTTCTTATGCACACTAAACTTAAATAACAGGAGGTGATCACAGAAGCTCACAAGTCCGGCAGTAATTCCATAATTAATTCCATTTAGGAGATCAGTCTGCAAGACAGGTATGGAGCTGAAATGTAAGAGTATCATGAATACACAGATCTAACAATGTTTATGTGTGTGAATATTGCATAAGTATTATAGCCGTGATGATCTAAGAGCACAAGCAAATCAAAGTTTTTGGGGATAAGTATAATGTTTCATTAGGCTAGTGTGCTAAAACTGGAATCAACAAAGAAGTGATTGAACACAGTCTCTCTGGAGGTCTGAAATGGAAACAGTAGTTGTGAAAGCTGAAATTAACCCATCAGGTCGCCTGAAACAAACAAAACAAATAGTAAGTACCTGTAGAGACAAAAAACTTATTAAATACTCTGAACAAGAGTGAGGAATACATTTATCCCTCTTCAAGATTAGAGTGGTTATCTCAGAGATAGTGTGTCTGCACTGAGGGAATTATTGCCCACCAGAAGATGAAAGTTTCTGTCCATCATCGGCTGCACGAGCTCATCCTAGTTCATGTTTGTTTATTCTTAGCTAGTGCGTGGAGGACAGCTTGTGGCACAGTGGATGGGCTGCAGAAATGCCTTGTAAAGGCTCTAAGGACTGCAGTTGTGAGAAGATGTGCTGTCAAATTCAGTGTTTGCTGTGCAAATACGGTGGTACACACTAGCCCTGAGTATTTGTTTCTGGGGCTGAAGTTAGTGGCTATAGCTGTGTGAAAGGTAGGGGTTCAGCCTCTGAGAAAATTTCTTTTGATTTAGGATTTTGTAAATTGTTAATGACTGATCACATGGGTCTCAGATTAGATTGGTAACAATAGTGTTTGACACTATTTTTAGTTTTTTCAACTCATGGATGCCACCCACCTGCCTAGGGAGTAGTCCTGTCCAGAAATAGACACAAATAATTAAAGTGATCTCTCTGAGTGATCTTTTCACACTGAATGAGGTGAAGTTTGAAAAGCTGAATAATGGCTGATTTTCTACAGGTAAGCGTATTTATCTGTGTTTTACCACAATTGGTAAATCGTAGTTAGGTACTGATCAGATGACCTAAGGTGATATCAATGCAGTGATACTCGAGAGAGTTTGATAGAGGGAAAATAGTTATTGAATTGGATAAAAATCAATGAAGAAATCCATGTTTTCACTTAAGTATATAAAATACAACACAGCCTTAATGATAAAAAAATAGATCCCTTTTTATTTCCTCTACATTTCTCCTATTCCTTTTTTTTTTTTTTTTTGAGGAAGATCATAGTAAAGTCAAAATATTATAGAAGTATCTTTATCTTGTGCCCATTTCTTGAAGAAAGCTGGCTGAAGTTAAGCTGCAAGGGGTAAGGATGAGCTACATGGATTTTGATTTGCATGGATGGGAGAACAGAAGGTTGATATTCATCTTGGAGTCATACTGAAGATGCTTTTTGAGAGTAGGAGATGGTGGACAGTCTAGGGACAGTCCAAGTGGACATGACAGTACTATAGTAGGTAGGAAGTTAGGGTCATTAACTGGTTCATTGGAGAGAAAATATTTTATTTTCTGCACCATCTTCCTTGAATTCATTAATCATAGTCTCGTCTAGTTGCATGTTTGCATTACTTGTAATTTGGGACAAACTTTCTTTTTGAGACAGGAAAAAATTGTAATGATGACTGATTTGCTATTTCTCTTCTGGCTCTTTTGCTTAAATAGTCAATAGAGCAGTCAAAGAGGAGATTTCATCTTGAGACTTAAAACTCAACATGTTTCCTGAAATTGCTATAGGAAAAGGGGTACTAGACTTAACACCTAGCTCGCTAAAGAAATATGAAGGAAAGAGTCAACGAAGTAATTTTAACTCCCCATACACAAGCACTTAATATGGTTGTTTCTCTAGGAAGACATTTTGGCTTCTGGAGCAGACAATTCACCTTAGGTCAGCAGATTTTTCACTGGCTAAAAATGTTTGAATGGTTTTTTATTAGGTAGAGGCTGGAGCAGCTGCTGTTGTGTTAGCTAGTTCTGATGCTCAATTCCTGCCTTGGTTATTTTCATAACATTTTGAAGTCTTGCAGAATGGTTAAGGAAACTTCAGAAGCACTTAATTTTAGCCTGCTTCTTGTTTTAGTTGATCATTTTGGAGTGGTTAGATAAAGGCAATTATTTTCCAGGTTTTTCTACAGTTCTCATCCATATTCTTACATTGTATTTGAAATGGTGAATCTGAGTCAAATGGTTACTGATGGTAACATCCTTTAGGAGGCTACTGTGCTGCTGGAATAACCTCACAAAGTAAAAGAATAATTTTTGAGCTAATGATTTATCATCCCTCCCTCTGCTTAGACACTGATACCAGCTGCCTTTTCTGTTTGGTAATCTAACTGGTAATCTAAGCTCAGAGTAATCACTCTCTACGTGCATTTATCTTTGAAGTTTGCAGCTTTCATTTCAGACCTGCACAAGGATTTGCATTCCCGAAAGATATGTGTTTTCTCCATCCAATTAAAAAAAAATAAAATATTACCTCTGTCTACAAACCTTGCTTTGCCTTAAGCCACCACAACTCCTCCTTGAAGTGCAATGGCACGCATCCAGGTTCTCAACTGGGGCAGAAGGTCAGAAGGATTATAAACAATTAAAAACATCTTAATCCCCATTAAATTGTGGCGAATCACTGAGGAATGTCCAGGGCAGATCAAAAGCTGTTACAAGGACACAAGCTGATAGAGGGAGTCTCTTTGGGAACACCAAGAGAATGCTGGTCTTTCCAAGGTCTCCTAAAAAGGGTGGACCGCACCTTAAAAAATGGAGATAATTTGTTTTGGTTTTCATCGGGTATCTTTTACCTGTACTGATTTTTCCACGAAAAAAAATACTTTAAGGAGACTGCCTACTCATTGTGTCATTCACTACTCTTGTCCTCAGAGGGAATGGCACTTCAGTATGAGACCTGCTATCAAAATGCAGTTTCATGTAGTCATGCACCAGGTCATACCTGCATGTGGGAAAGTGCATGGCAAGAGTCTGAGACAGAAAATAGAAAACACCTAGAAGGAAAAGGAGGAGAAAACTATTTACAAGGTTGGATAGTTTAGGGATATTTTTCATATATCAGCTATGATAATGCCCGTGAATTAGGCATTTAGAAGTGTCAATGCTTCTAGAGTTTAAAAATATTTTAAAGAGGAACTGATGTGTTTATGCATCATGGAAACATCCAGAACTCTCTTACTCAGGAGAAAACAAAACACTAGTGCTTTGGTAGTACTGTTGGCTTGATGTGCCATCCCATAAACTAGGAAAAAATCTGAAACTCTCAAGGGTGGATTGTTTCTTGATTACACAATTCTTGACTACACAATCCAATTTTTAAGTTTCTTTGAGTACTTGATAACTAGCTACTGCCAGAGAAAAGTTGTTAAGAGTATTTTTCCTGTTGTTTTAGTAGTAGAACAAATCTTCCAGTCCCCAGAATCTATGATTGCCTGAAAGAAATGAGAATGCAATGCCTTTGAAACAGTTAGCAAATGAAGTAAGGAAAATCATTGTTTCAAATTGACCTTTAACCTGTAGTTCTGCCATGGGTAGGTTATAAAAGAACATCTTTCGTTCCGCCTATGGCTATCATAAAATCAAATTATTTTTGTGTTGTCCAAGCTTTGTTTCAAATAAAATAATAAATGAAGAAGTGAAGGGGCTGGGGAAGAGCTTGTGCATCTTTTCCAAGCTGCTGGATGATGAATCATCATCACACATGTCTTAGTAATCTATTTCGCTAGTACATTGCCCAAACTCCCCAGCTGTAGCTACAACAACACAGTTAGAGACTGATGTCTTTAAAAAAAGAAAAGAACTTAATTCACCCATCTCCTTTATACACTTTTAAGAGTAATTAAGTGACTTTTAAGCAAAGTAGCAGAAGATAACCTTCTAGCACTGGAGTGCCCCCTGCAAAGTAGATATGAGACCATGGGGGTGAGCTGTATGTCATGTCTCCACCTTATTAGTTTTTAATAATTCTATAATTAGGGAACACTGTCAAAAGCTATATGTTACATTGTAATTAAAGACAGCACTACAGCAAAAATACAAGCATCGTATACACATATGCGTGTATAGGTGGGTAGATATTACACGTATGTGCACATAAGAATCTAATTCTGCTGGCAAAAGATCCCCTAATTCTGGCATTTCATCACTTTGGAGTGTTTGGCTTTGCCACTGGGACAATTTTGCTCTTATCTTATTTATCTAGTGCAGGTCTGGATAACCTGAGCAATAGGTGATGGGAGAGGACAGCAGGAGATGATAGCCATCAGTCTGCTGACCCCATCATCAATTTCTACTGTGATCTTAGGTCACATCACCACTCACCTGCTGAATTCAGCTCTAAATTAAGGATGGCACACATTGTGTCCATTTGATGTCAACCAGCTCTGCCACTTTGACCAGGGAGGGAGCTGGTCTTCTAGTGTGTGCCTGGTATCCTCTGTTAATCTGGGGAGAGATGTCTAGGTATGACTGGAGGATATTTTTAGTCTGAAAATAGGAAACAGAAAATGAGTAAGACACTCAGTTTTGAATTAGAAAACGGGGAAAATACCAGAGAATTTAGTTTGCTTCCATACATGAATAAGTCTAGAGAATATGTGAAAGTTCTATATTAGAGTAAAAATTTGAAGGTATACTACCTGTGTTTATTGGTTTCTGTGATTTGCTGGAAGTGATACATAGCTACTAAGGATAGTTAATGACTGTTACTTAACATCTTCTGCCAGACAGAGGGATTCATGGGACTTGTGTTCTGCTGAATTCAACAGCAATCACTTAACTGTGAATCTTAAGAAAAACACTGAAGTCACGTTAAAGGTATCAAGCAGAAATCTGATTAAATGCATAGCAGTACCAAATTGACATTTTGCTGCAGTAACAAATGATCTTACACAAAACTATCTTTGGGTCAGGAGAATATCAAAGTGATATGATTATTAACCAAACAATTTTTTCCTTTTATTGTTTCTCTTGAGTATAAACTTACTACTGTAAACTGAAAACCAATTATGTTTTCTATTGTATGCTGCAAGAATTTTGGTATAACAATCCTTATTTGCAAAAATGAAACCCTTCCCTAAGCACATTTATCTTCTTCCTTCTTCACCTGTAAATAATAAGTAAAATTAAAACACTTCTCTATGTCCAACTTTTTTATTGTTATGCTGACTAGTCACAATCTCTTCTGAGGTGATATTCTGTCAATGCAGAATGATTTTAATGGCCCCCATGAATTCTTTCAAAGAATGTGACCTTGCTTTGGGGAAGGAAAAAACTTGTTTCACTGGAGACCATTTAAGCCAAAAGACATAACTAGTAGCGTTTGAACCAATTTATCTTTTAACTGCTGTTATATCTTTTTCTTACTCCTGAACAGGTATGGAGAAACATCAGCTTGGAAGAGGAAGGAACACAGTGCATATTTGCCTATGAGCATCTACAATCCTGTTTTTATATGTCTTTCTCTGTCCAAACTGCCTGTACCAGATCAGACTAGAGTAGACTGACTTATATGAAAGGTATAAGAATTCATCTGATATTGTCTTCTATTACTATTTATGTCAGGTAATCACTTTAATAACAAAAATATAGATTTCAGAAATGAAAAAAAGGAACCTATTTTTTCACTTAGGAAGTCCTCTTATTTACTACTACAGCAAAAAGACATTTTGCATAATGCTTTTTCTATTATTTCTTTTAAATGAGGAAAATTTCATTTTTATTTTGAGAACTCTAGATAACATGGGTACAAAGCCCACAAAATCCAGGGAAAGTTAGCAACTGCTTAGGAAGGTTTTGTGTCTGGATTATACTTAAAATACTGAATTTTATTTAGAATTTTGCCTTCCATACACCTTTTCTATAAAAGAGACACAAAGGAAATTTATGGTAATGCCGTTGTACACCCCATATCGACAAAGCAGAGATAAAAGTAAAAAGCAGAATAAAAACCTATTTCAGAAATAGAGATTTCTTGTTAGATACACAACATACCATTCTCATTATCACTGTTATTCCTAAGGATGACTCACACCAACAACTGATGTCTATTTATTTTAAAGCTTTTTCAATTTATTGTTCTCTACAGAATCAGAAGTGATAAGGTGATAGTATGTCTACTTTCTTTTATACATTGATTAAAAAAGGAAAATATAATCTCCCTCATTTCCATGAGCAAGTAAGCACGAAATGTTTGCCTCTGTTTCTTTGCTTCTCAAGCATTAAAGAATCTTCATGGGGTCACGAGCAGTCAGCATTTATCCAAGCACACTAACACATGGGTATTTCCTGAAGAACTCGAATTAAGTTTACGGTGAATTATAGACATATATTTCTGAGTATGCTCAATAGAACATTAGGAACATATTGTCAAAGAAGTATGAACAAGAATTTGACTAAATTATACAACATGTAGACTTTAATTGTTTGTACTTTAGAACATACTTTTATACATTGGGATGATTTGTGCTTGTTTGCTCCTCAATTCATTTTACAACAATTCAACATTCATTCAGCCAACAGAATTGTGTCAGAAAGAGAAAAAATGCTATGGCTTGTTTCTCTTTTATTCCTATGTGCTATGCCATTTTTTTATTTAAAATATAAACAGTCATTTTATGCATCTGACTCCTTGCCATGGATCAGAAAATTTCATATAGAACTGAAAGCTTGTAGAGTGTACCCACTCTGTTAAAGGAGGTCTTCAGGTGATAAGGAAGGTCTGGTTCAGGTGGAAGAGGTTATTTTTCTGTTATTTGCTCTAGATAGAAGCTCAAGTGTTAATTCCCAGCTTCCTACATATATTTTGAACATTTTGAGCATTTTACATAGAAATTACATCTGTTCTCTGCATGTAATGGGTTTGATTACATTTATGGGTTTATTTTTTTATTTTGCTAATGCGTTGTCAATCTGGCAATCCAATTCATCTTCTAAGAAGCTGATATTATGTTGACTTTTCCCTGACAATAAGAAAGAGGTAAAGTATCCAGGATGCTTTTGTTCAGTCATTATCTGAATGACTAATTAATATTACAAGGAAACAGAAATTGCAGAGAAGGTGCACAGAGAGCTGCATCTTCAAAACAGCTGCTTTTCAGAAAGCCAGTCGTTGATTTCCCTCATGCCCTGTAGAGTAAACAAAAACTTAAGGCTCTTGGCACGACCCTGAAGGCTGGATACAAATGAAAATCTCTACTAGCACATATTAGCTATATACTTTATGCGATCTATTTCTTGGACTGTTGATTTACGTTCAGATTTGAAAAGAAGCTGGTAGAAAGAAATACGATGATGAAAGATGGTGAAATTAAATTTGAAATATTTTTCATTTCTATTGAAAGTGTATATATGGACACCTAACAGAGCTGTCATGCTGCAGGGCAACCTGTGATGCTGAACTAAACCATACATCTGAGTCCTAACTAAGGATGAAAACAGACAGCTATCAAAATCAGTGAGCTACTACTGAATTAGTCATCCCTTAGTCCAGCCATCAGATAGACATCATAGAAAATTAATCTAAACAAGTTCTTAAGTAATATTGAAAACTGGTGATTCACTATTTAATTAGAAGTATTTGGCGCATTCAGAACCTGTTTGAAAGCTCTATGTGGGGCAGAGAAATTTCTATGTCAACAGAATACTTTTGAAATCAAATTGTTCCAAGCTTAAAAGCCACAGCCTGAAAGCTATTAGCATCCCATAATTCAGATAGATATTTCATGCAGTTTCCAGTCTGCCTCTTCTTCCCCATAGCCCACCCTGAGCACAGATGAGACCAAATGAGGCACAACACTTGGTTGGTGGGTGCCTCAGCCTCTCAGGAGTTTTTCAGAAAACAGAGAACTAACTGTTCAGTTTTGCAGGACAGTATTTAGGTTCAATTTAGCTTTGGGGTTCTATTCTCATACATTTTCACATGTTTCCATGTACACATATACGCACATATATTTGTTTCACACTGTACAATAGGAAAAAAATGTTACTTCTCTGTAGAAATGCAAAGATAAAATGTCAAAAAGATGATTGTTAGAAGGTTTGAGTTCCTTAATGTATTTAGTTCTCAGTTTTGTTGGGGTTAGGATTGAACTTCTTCAATCAGATGAAAAATTCACAGCAAAACTCAGTGTTTCAAGACAGCAGGTATATATAAATGCAGGAAAACTGCAAATGCACTTATATTGCAAATCGTGTTTTTAGAGGGAGTCAACTGCTGTATCTTAGGTGCTCACTCTTTATGAGATAGCTTGCTGAGTTTAAAGGCAAGACCCATATCCTTCCTCTTGTCTCCAGTGTAATTTGAGCCATTCATTATATCAGCTGTCCATGCTGGTACCTTCAGGATAACTTAAATTTAGGAAATCCATGGCTACAGTTCTAGTATTTTCTAAAATAACATCTATTATATGTCTTCTGAACACACAACACTAAAAGTTTGAAATTATTGTGGATTTCTACAGAATGGTAATCATGCTTCCATCAGCTTATTAAACCATGTTTCAGGACCTTAGTGCAAAAAAAAAAAATCACATCTTCACATTTTCAAACTGAGTTGAACAGTTTGGTACAACCCGAGTAGAAAATTTAGGTTTATCATTTCAATAAAACAAAACACAAAGGTATTTGTTAACTTTATTGTGAAATGGAAGGCTACAATAAAACTCAAGTCGATGCTATGCCTATATTTCCTTGTATACTGTATTTCACATTTATTTCCATGTAATCTGCATTCTTTCAGATAGCCAGTTTGAGGTTACACATCTTTTCAGCATCAGTTTTACCAAAACCACTTCCCGCAATCTCAGAGTGATTTATAAGTAACTGTGCAAGTTTTCATAACACAGCAGATCTGAAAATACTATTGATGGTGAAACAGCAAGAATTTAATCCCTTATAGGCATCTGGTTGTTATTTAATGACCATAGTGAGCTACAGCCTCATTGGACAACAATATCATGTCTAAATTTAGTTATTTGATGTAGTTTTCTGTCCTAGCTATGACATGAGTAATTAAGAGTTTTCTGAGACAGATTTTTTTAAGGTCTATAGTTGTGTTGTGGGTTTTGGGACAAGGAGGAGAAAAACATGAGAAAGCAACAAGAGAATCAGGGGTTAAATACTTGAGAACTGATATAATGATATGTTTTCTTAAGTCAACAGAGGAGAAATGAGTAAGTTATTGCTGGATAAGATGATAAGTGTGATGCATCAGTTACCTAGTTTACAAGCAATTTTGGCTGGGAAGCACTGTTAATTTCTCTTCCATTCCTCCACTTCTGTCCTCTCTGCTCTGGGCTAGATACAACCTGTGAAATGGATCTTCCTTCTCTACAACTGGCATGGCATTACAAATATATGACTCCATTGACAAATATGCAGATAAAAAGTAAAAGAATTTGTGCACTTTCATGAAAGGCTTCTCCATGTAAACTGCTTTCTTTTCTTTGAGTTGTCACTGACTGCCTCCAGCACTGATTAATCTGATTACTCATAGCAGCTTGATGTTATATTTTCTGTGGCACTCCTTTCTCATAATTGAGATCAAGACTTGCCCACTTCAATTGCACAACCTTGTACCTGTGAGGATGTACTGAGCCGCAGTCTGATTCCGATCTCCTGCTCGATTCCCTCTAGTTCCCAGAGCTGGAAACTAGAACTTAAAAGGAAAAAGAAGATAAATAGGCATAATTTTTATTTATATTTATATATATATATAGTTTAAAAATCCTATTCTAAGTCCTTTTCCTACTCTTATCAACGTCAAAACAGAGCATATTCCCATATGATTAAAATCAAGAAATCATACCTGTCACATATGTTTCCATTTTTCTCTCAAGGTAGACAATAAATTTCAAATCCCACTCTATTGTTTTTTTTAGTTACTTCCCAGGGAATCAACTTCAGCCAGTTCTGTGAAAGAAACTAGGGGAAAATACACTGTGTTGCCATGCCAGAATATTATAGTGATGGGGGTTTTTTGACATATGCCCTACACTTTTGAAGGAGATGCCTTAGATTTGGAAAAAGAGTGCAGCTAACAACAGCAGATCAATTGTTTCACCAGCTGACATCCTCTTGTTTCTCCAAACCTCTGTATGCCATTAGACCTTAACTCCTTAGATACTAAACTAGTTTGAATTTTATCTCTTAGCCACTTGCACATTTTATTGTTCTCTTACATCTGACATATGACTGGACTGTGACCCATGTCCAAGAGAACCTGACTTATTGGCATATTGAGACTGATGTCCTTTTATTATCAACTGCATATGTTTGAATTAAAACCCTTATCTATAAAGTGCTGCTCTCCTGAGCAACCCTTTCACATTTGTTACAATTGTGTTTAACATCAACTGCATTGTTGCAGAAACCTTCTGGATCTTGGTCTTTCCCAGGAAACCTCTATCACTCCTAGAAAAGATTTGCACCTAAAGCATGGAGGGTTGTATAGAAAGAAAAAGCTTAATAGAAGCAAACCTTCACATTCAAGTAATATATTTCAGTAAAACAATACCTGTAGCAGTTTTCCTTAATTACAAAATTGCCTTATCATACCCACGTTATTTTTAGTCTATCTTTTGTAAATATAGAATATATTACCACTTTAAGTTTGTTGGACTTAATTCAAATACTGAAACACCTTTGTCTGTTCTGACAAATTACCAAGTATAGTGGCTAATGCTTCCAAATCAAGTTTTTAATAATATTATGTTAACAAGAATAACCTAAAATAGATCCCCTACCGATTTTAGATCTAGCATAAAAACCAAAGAAAAAATTCATATGTCAATGTTGATACACTTTTGGCTCAGTTAATACTTCAAGCTCTCTTGTGTTGAAGTTCAAACAGAGTTCCAATTGCCTTCAAAAAGTTTAGACCCACCAAAACCAGGATATGGGTGCAGTCTAGACCTCCTTATTTCCTAATGTGGATACATTAACTTGTCCAGCATGATTTCTCTCTGTATCTTACTCTATGTACTGTTAAATAAAGTCTGAATGTTATTAAAAACTAAACATGTCCATAGAGAGTTGAAAGCTTGGCTTCTCATCTTCTTTTCAAATGTACAATAGCTACATAATATAAATTAAAAAATAGAAGAAAAAACTTTTTTATTTTTTATCAAACAATAAAAAGATTCATTGGTTATTTGCAAACTTGAAATTTCCCCCTTCACTTGGCTTCCCATTATAACATGATGATGGACATAACACAAGAACTTGTATTGAAAAAAAATAGGATTATTAGTTGTGAAATGTTCTTTGCATAGCAATTCTGATTAATCTTCTGCCTTTCACTACCTCAGATTGTCTTTCTCCTCTGAGTAATCAATATTTTTCGAAGAGTCTTTATTATCATGGCTGCAGGGAAATCACCATTATATTTGCTTGCAATATGAGATAAATAATAACTTCTGTTTTTCAGACATAGTATTCCAAAACAAAATTAAAATTTCCTCTTCTTTTCAGTCAATATCTTTCAACAGCATGCAAGTGAAGTGATCTGCTCCGTTATGACCGAGCACTGTCTTTACCTCCACCTCCTCCTCTCTCACCCTCTATAGCTGAGATTCATTTAAGGTTCTGCAACTTACAGAATCTCCTCAAATCACTCAAATTTTTCATTCTGTTTCTAAGAAACATGCAAGCCCTCAGTTAATCTATTATTTAACCATCTAATAGAATAAGGGTTTTCAACAGTGGAATAGCTTCACCTGAGGACAAAGTTTCAAGTTCAAGGTATTTTCAGATGGTGACTTGTCTTTTTACAGAGGCATTAAAAAAAAAAAAAAAAAGGGAGGGTGGGGAAGGAAAAAATAAAAAGGACAAGAAGAAAAATAAAGAAAGATCTTCTTGCTTGGCTGGAGTCCCAGGAAAAAAGATTTTGAGATCTGTGACTCATACGAATTGCAAAAGAAGCTTTGAATGTTTTAAGTGCTGAAAGTACAAATACTTAAATTATCCACAACCTGAATCACCACTCAATCTGGAAAAAGGGAGATTTGGTCTTCTTGGGAAAGCTGATGGAGTTAAAAATTGGTATTTCATTGATTATGACAAACATGATCTTGAAAGGCTACAAAAGCAAAAGAGCTATGCTAAGTCTTTACAGTATGTAACTGATCCTGCAGCTGAGGTCAGTGTGGTGGTCTGAACCACTTTTTATCGTCTGAGAGGCATGCACAATAAAGATGATGGAAGACTGAACAAACTTGGCAGCAGGGGAACAGTTTACTAAGTGGGGTTTAAAATAGGGAAGAAGAGACAACCCACGGGGACCCAAACTTTACACAGAGGAACATTTGACACGCAGAAAAACACAAAAGGAAAAAAAGATACAAAAAGGGAACTGCTTTCCCAGCTAGGTGACTAGCTAAGAAACAGGGGGAGGGGTAGGGAAGCCGTCTCTCTCCCTCCCTCTCTGGTGGTGTCACTGGCCCCTCGAGGTTTTCTGCAAAACACAAAAAGAAGTGAAAAGCGACCCCCTCCCAGGACACCTTCGGGAAGTGGCTACTTGCTTTCAAGCTGGAAATCACTTCAGTGCCGAGAGGAATGGGTGGAGTCACGCCACAGGGTCTGAGACCCAGTGGAGAGGAGCTGTGTGCTTTGCCCCTGGACCGGAAGCCAGAGGGAGGGCTTCTGTGCTTGGCTTTTTAAGCCCTCTGGGTCTCGCACAAATCTCGCTGTCTTCTTCCTGGCTAAGTCATCTCCTGATTGGCCAGCAGTGCCGAGCCCCGTCTCTCTTCTGGCATCTTCACTCCAGGCACAATGGTGGTTCCCGCCGGAGACCACGTGCGCAGGCCTCGAGGCGCCATCTTCGTTTTCATGGCTGTGGGCACTTCGGAGATGCTCCGGAGTGACTGCCGCCCCTCTGCGCAGCCGCGTCCCAGCCACAGCCCGCGGGCATGCCGGGGCTCCCTCGCGGCCACACTCCTGGGCTGCACCCCGCGCTGGGACCAGGGCCAACCGCGCACCACGTGCGGCTCCAGACAGCCCTGGGGTCGAGCACTGGTGGCTGCGAATCAGCACCGCTGCGTGCCGCTGCAACCCTGTCGCGTGGAGACCGGCACTGGCCGCCACCTCCCCAACCGGGGAGAGGGAACACCCTCGGCCAGCCTTCACTTCACTCCATGGCTCCACTCGGAGCCAGCATTTGGTGCTGCCCTGCACGCAGTAAGTGCTGGGCCAGCCCCAGCCTTGCCGCGGCTTTGTTCCTGTGCCCTCTCGCCGCCACCAGCCCCAGGGAGAGCAGGCAGGAGCAAGGGCCATCTCGGTCCCCATCCGGCCCAGGGAAAACCACAGGGGGCAGCTGGAGGCAACCCCCCTGCCTTTTCTGGGAGAGGGCTGCCTCAATCTCAGTCCTCCCATTTTTTAAGGGAAACAGGATTTTACCCAGACAAGGCAAATGGGCATTCCCCACATGTTCTCCCCTTTCCCAAAGCCCAAGGACCCCCCGCAAGACCCAAAGCTCACCTTGGCAATCCCCAGAGATCCCAGCACCCCTCAAACCCTCACAGTCAGATTGAACTGACTGTAGCTTCACCAAAAATACAGTAATGTGATGAGTGCACTAGGTGCTATCAGAAATCTATTGAGGTGGAGTGGATTTTTTAGGATACTTTTGAGGTATTTCAAAAACATTTAGTCAAAACAGATTGACAAATGCCTGCTCTGGAGATGTGCTTCCCAGAGAATATGATTTAAACTCCTTTAAACCCCAAAGACCATTGGTTTCTTCTAAAGGAAAAAAAAGTCTAAAAAATGCTAGCATTCATTTTTTATAACAACACTGTTGATCATGTAACAGCTGGAACAGTAAAGGTGAATTGGTTACTTCTGTTTTTTCCTACTTAATGTAGGAAAGCATGGGAATAAGAGTGGGGGTGAAGCATTTAAAATGTTTCACTCCTTTGCAGACCACTTTTTAGCTATTAGTTTGAGAAATATTGCCCTAAAGGCTGAGACAGGTGGCAAGGCACTACATAGGCTGGCATGAAAACCTGGCCTGTGCATTTTCTAGCTCATTTTCTGCTCTTAGTGGTGGAGATGGCTGTGAGCAGGTATGGTCACCCTGCAGGAACCTTTCAGGGCTTGACTGACTCATCACTCTGCTCTGCACGACTGCTGGTGCATGATATGTTGGAGCAACTCACCTCCAGGTGTCAACGAAAGCCTCCAGCATATAGGTAAAGAAAGAAATGGTAACAATATCTCTGACAAAACTAAAGATTTTATTTGTGCTCCATTATTAGACAATTTATGCTTTTGTGTGCAGCAGAAATCAATTGGAATCATTTGTACATGATTTGCTACACAGCAGCAATGCTCAAGAAATTAAGAGAAAGTTCTGTTCATAGACTGTTGTTGTTAAGGATCATAAATTGATCAGATTTTTGCCTCCAGTGAAAAAAAAAAAAAAAAAAGAAATTAAAAAAACGAATCCTGCTGTCAAAAAGCCTATAAGCACAGCCAAAAAGCTTACACTCTTTTGAGCCAAAGCAGAGTTTGGCAACTGTTCAAAATGCAAAATATTTTGTTTAAATGCCCACCCAAAATAAAATTCCCATGGTTATCTTTGCAATACATATTTAATTCCTTGACAAGAAAGTGGTGTGCATTTAACTCAAGGCACAGCAGCTTAGCTATGTAGCCTCCATTCAGCATTTCAATCTTGATGACTTCCATGGTGCCAAACATGTATCCAGCTCCACAAATTGCAGTTGATTCCAAATGACTTCAGGTCAAGCTCCATGTCATTAAGCCCTAAATACACAGGGCTTCTTCAGAGTAATCTACAGGAACATGCAGAAGGAGTTAAACAGTGGCAAAATGGAATTCTTCAGCAGAGATTAAGCTTTCTTATAGAGAAAGTGAGGAACAGGACCATTTGGATGAACAGCCTCAAATTCCTATGGCAAGTGTTGCTGAATGCTGTTTGAGGGTGATTTAGAGTACTCTTACTAAAACACTTCAGACTGCTTGCATTTTTATTGACTACTTTATTTTAATCTATAGTAATTTCAACCACATTTTAATCTGTCAACTTCATCATGTATTTGTGAACACACTCTGCTCAAGTGGCTTTGCTGTGGAGCTAAAGTGTAGATAGTCTTGTTGATAGGCCCTTGAAATCAGTTCAATTATTAAATTTCCTTCAAAAATTCCTTAAATTCACAACAGTTAATGTAACCAACATCATGACTCTAACCCTTTAATGTAACTCTTCAATGCAACGTAGAAATAAAAATCTACTTGTGCAAAAGGCACAGGTCTTTCTGCTTCAGAGCATGACCCTCCCTCATTTTATCACAAAAGTCAAAATAAAATGTGATTGTGACACACAGCGTGTTTAGGGTTAGGCAGATCTGCCTTAGTAGTGGGCATCAGATCAGGGCAAAATTCAGACTTAAACACAAAACAAGAGTTCCTCCAATTTTCATTAAATTTAACATGGCTTGAAGTCCAGCCTAAAAGGCAGTACCAGCACCATCACATACAACTTGAGGACAGCTCTCGTCACCTCAGTAAGACAGAGACAATTGACAAGTCCATGTTTTTCCTCTACCAGAAGAAAGCTAGGTGAGCAGTGGCAAGCAGATGAAAAAAAAACAGGAGACAAGAAACAGCTCATTTCCAAGCCCTCCTTCCTGTCAGTAGTGCTGGTTATTTCAGCTATACTGGTAGAGGCAGTCACCAAAGCTCCTAGAACAAGAGTGCCTGCTCATTTTCTGTGTTCTCAACCTCTATTCCACCACTGACTTTTGTCTAAAATACAGAGCAGCCTTTGACTGGCCCTGCATTCCTTCCCCATCAACTAAGAAGCATGTGCAGCGAGAGTGGTGAGATAAAGTGGCACAGGCTTGTGTCTGGGCTGGCATCCATCAGAGGGATGCCACAGAGCCCCAGGATGTGTTCCCAGAAAAAGGAATGTCTGAATGAAGTCTGTGCCATTGCATCTGCATTGCTACTGTTGCTCGTGTTACCATTCACTAAGAGAAGCCAGTTAGCCTATGCTGCCATTCTATGTACAAATGCTGAATGCATCTTGGAAACAGTCTCTGGATATTTATGATATGCCCATCACCACCATATCTGAGCATTCATGAAATTGTGCAGAAATTGAAGAACTGTTAATGCAAGAGTGAGAAATAATTTTATTTTTCCTTTTTTGATAAGTACTTTCAACCTTGGGAAGAATAACATGGGTAATAGGAATTCCATTGCAGTAATTTTTTATGAGGAAAAGGAAGCCATAATGAGGCATTGAAAAATTTTACAAAGGACTGGATGGCATTTTTCACACTCAAAATCTTAAACCTGTTAGAGGATGCCTTTTTGAAAAGTGTGCTGTAGCTCAACTTTGTGTTATCTGACCTGACAAAGGATTGCATGGTTGTATTCTGCAGCTTGTGCTATTTGAGAGTTCACACAGTTGAATGGCTGGTTATTATGGTCTCTTTCTCCAAAATTATTAATCTATTCTCAACACTTCAATGTATAATACAAAAATTGTTTGAGTTCAAGAAGAGAATTCTATTATTTCACTGGAGTTTATTGTAATAAAGTTAAAAAAGCTACAGTACAGAAAGTTGTTATTCAGCAGACTGTTCATAATAACAAGTTAATGTAATTTTCGTCCTTTGAATATCAGCTGAAAATTGGAAATCTTGGTGATGTTTTCAATTTGACAAATTGGATATGTCCAGAGAAGAAGGACATTTTTCTGGACAACAGCTTCTGGGAAGTAAAAGGACTTTAAATGGAAAAAGCTTGGAGGACTTGCAAACAACTAAGCCATGTGGCTCTGTCTCTCAAGCTCTTACACCCACACATGCTTTGGATGCGCATAATTGCATTTTCCAAAGGATGGGATTTTCAGCACTCAATTTCAAATGCATGCCAATGTGTTTTTGTCTTTAGGTGTAAGTAGATTTTTTTTTTTTGTTTTGAGGCAGAGAGGACATAGAGTATGTTATGTTTCTGCATGTAGAACCCATACAGCTTCAGATTTTGTCATAAGGCCAAACATTTAGTAAATGTGGGGGTTTAGACACCTGGGAGAGAAGTCCATCCATCTTTATGCAATTACATCTAGTGGGGCTTCTGTCAGACCGCTGTCACTGTAATATCTCAGTGCACCCAGTTAGAAATAACTAAATATTTCTCATGGCCTAACTCTTCCTTTCCTGTTACTGAGAAGAATATATGTATTTTTTTAATAGGAAGTTGGGTTTTTTTATTTCTGATGTGTGTGTAAGAGAGGAGGATATTACCTGAATGTCCTTTGTATTAGTCATTTCTATGTTCAATCACATTTTTAAGAGAATCAACATGTTAGATCTATATACTCAGTAAGAATCTATATACTAGATCAGCTCCAAGACAAATCATGTTCCATACACATGCTTCCTTCCTGCTGAGCCACAAAATGTTTGCCAAAAGCTTTAAAGTCAGAGAAATCAAATACCAAGAAAATTATTGCTGAATATTTGCAGTTTAGAGGCTCTTCCTTTTAAAAATGGAATTTTATGTATGTATGGGTCTCCTTGAAGTTTCAACTACATTTTGCAGCCTTAACAGGATGTAGGAACCACTGTATTTCACCACTTTCAGCTGAAGTTCAAAAAAAATTTCTGCTCAGTCTTTGGTGCAGATGTATCTTTTGCCAATCCATTGGGATAAAAAACCTAGACTAGATATGATACACCAAGCCACAAAGAAGCCCAAAAAATAGGCTGGAAGGTCTGCAGCACACTTACTATACTCTCACTGAGTATCCAAGAGCATCCTCTGGAAAATCTGACTTTTCACAATGTCTTCAAGCTGTACAAGTATGTACAGCATGATTACAATGTGCATCTTTTTATAAGTGATTTATGGCATATTATTCTCAGTTCCCCACCAGACTAAATCTTAGAATGAGGAGGGCTTTACTTCACCATTCCCCCCCAAAAAAATTATACCCACTCTCTGGGAAATACACCAAGAAGTGTATTTATGGAAGCTGTGAGTTTGCCAGACAATTTCACATTATTTTCAATAATATTCTGATAGGTAAGGTCAGGTGCCATACTTCTCTTCACATGAAGTACAATTAATTTCACTGAGATAAATAGCTGTTAATTATATGCCACATACATAAATACACAGGCTAGAGTTAAATTTGATTTAAATTATTTCCTTCCAAAGCTTAAATACATACACACAATATTCAAAATTAGACATTTAGCTGCTGAAAATCAGCACAATTGCAAAATTATCAAATTAGGAGTAAGAGAAAACCACGGCAGTAGGACATTACCTGAGTTAATGCTGGCTACCTCTCAGCAGGACTCATTAGCCTTGAAGGAGTTCTCGTTTAACATAGTTATATAGCAGCTGGTACCCAAGCTAATTTGCTTAGTTTGGGTAACCCTGCACCACAAACAGTGTTTCATTATAGACTTACCATATAGGGAACATTTCAATTTAGAATATCCCATTGTGGTAGTTTAGGACCACTGTTTTCACTAAGGGGCACACTCAACAGTGACGAGAAGACTGAACAGAGTTTAAAAAGCAGGGAAAACAGTTTATTCGTCTGAGACTCAACCAAAGAAAGCAAACAGTTTATGTGAGTCCCAGACTTAACACAAAATTACACCCAACAAAAAACCACGCAAAAGGGAAAAGGGAAAAAAGGGAATAAGGGAACTGCTTTTCAAAGGCCAGGCCGGCTGGCCAAGGAAAAGCAGTGGGAAGGGAAAAGCCGCTCTTCTCTCTTTCTCTCTGGTGATAGTCACTTCCAGCCCTTGAAGTCTCTGCAAAACACAAAAATGAAAAGCACCTCCCCCAACCCAGGGATGCTATTTGGGGAAGCTTTTCACTTGCGGTTATGCCGGCTTGGCTCTGGTGCCGA
>VXBA01002512.1:1399959-1418992 GCA_013399895.1 Serilophus lunatus
ACCTCTCCACAGCACCCGCCATCCATGGGACCCCCCAAAAGGGTCCCCGAGGCCAACCAGTACCGCAGGAGCTGCCTAGAGCAGCCACAGCACCCACACCACCGCGTAGGGGGCATTCCCAGGGCTGTTGGGACCGCAGGACCCCTTACCGGGCTCCCTCGTGGAGGGAACAGCTGGGCAATCCCCGCCGCCTTCCCCGAGTGAGAAAAAGAGCGGGCACCCCCTCCCCTCCCCTCTAGCCAGCCCGAAGAGCAAGGTGGGGGGGGGGAGAGCGAGGGGAGGCTGTTAAGGGAAAAAAATGGGATTTATAACAGAACAGGGAGCCAGCAAACTGTTTAAAAGGAAACATCCCTTTCCCTTCCCCCTCCCTCTAAGACCCCCCTCCAATACTCTCCCTCCAAAGGACTCAGCACCCCCTCCCCCCTCTCCCAAACCCCCACACCCATTATAAGAGTGTTTCATAAAGAAAGATTTAAAGTTCTGCAAAGATGAGGAGAATACTTTAAAATCAGCTTTTACTATATGTTTTGGAGAGGTTTTGGATGATACCATCATTAGACTTTTTATGTTCCATTACCCTATATCTTTTACAGTAAATTATGCATAGTGGATGCAAATGTTTCAGCTCATACCTGGAAAAATCTCATTTTGCTTACTAAAAATGACTGGCAGAAAGGAAGGGAGAACACATGGGGATCTGTAACTCTCTAAATGGTCTAATTTATACTTGGGGTGATATTCAGAAATCTTTGGAGATTGAGAATACTAGCTGGAACTGGACACAACACTTTTTTCATGTTGCACTACCATGTCATGTCAGTGTTAAGCATTTCTGCAGCAGATGAATATTTGTTCTGGTTATGTATTTGGGAGAAAAAGAGTCACTCAGGATGATAGCAGGTAGTCAGTTATGTTGACTATAAGTACAGTAGGAGCAAGATTTCTGAAACCAAACCATTTGAGACTTAATATTATTCCTTGCATTTCCTGACAGATAAGATGGTTTTGTGAAGTTCAGCCAAATAAGAGGCTGTAGCAAGCCAATGTTGTGTGTAAGAACTAACATTCAAGGCTTGGTCCTCAAGCTCAGGTGAGACCCTGGTGAAATTAAGTTATTCTCCATTATGTCTTCAGTACTTTTTTACTCCAAAATAAAGTATGTTAAAGTTCTTCCTAATTTATGGATACTTATGCTGATCCACAAGGATCAAGGACATAATATTCTTTCAGCCATGTCTCTTTCTCAACTACAGGACTGGAAAGGGAAAGAGAAGACTGGGACCACATAGAGATATTGAGTAATGTCCAGCAGATAACAAACACAATGCAATAAAGAATAAAAAATTATAATCTTCAGTTTTTCAATATGGGAGCTGCTTTTTCTTTCCCACCCCTTTCCCCTTCTTAAGTCTTTCTTGTCAGTGTGAGGTTTACAGGCAAGTATGAAAAACAACATAGACATAGCAAACACACGATACAGTGGCATGAAGTTTAGATGAGGGCCAGTATCTAGCAGTGTACCCCAGGGGACAATACTGAATCAAATCCTATTGATCATCTTCATTAAGGATCTGTATGATGAAGCAGAGTGTGGTGAGTGTACAACTCAACAAATGTGCTCATTACCCAAAGCTGGGAAGGGTGCCTGATAGACGAGAGGGTTGTGCTGCCACACAGAGGGCCCTCAATGCATAGAATAAATGGGCTGACAATAACCTCATTAAGCTCAACCACTGGAAGACCAAAGCCCTGACTCTGGGAAGGTACAACCCAAGGCATCAATATATGGTGAAGGCCAACCTGATAGAAAGCAGCTTGGCAAAAACAGGCCAGGGACATCCTGGCAGAGACCAAGTTGAACATGAGCCAGCAATGATCCCTGTTGCGAAAAGGCTAATGGTGCCCTAGGCGAAGTTAAGGGAGGTGACCCTTACTCTCCACTCAGCACTGGTGAGGCCACATCTGGAGTGGTGTGTCCATATCTGGGCTCCCAATACAAGACAGAAATAGATATACTGAAGAGAATCCAGTGAAGGCCATAAAGATGATTAGCAGACTGGAGCACCTCTCCTAGAGGAAAAGGCTAAGAGGGTTGGGGCAGTTCAATCTGTAAAAGAGAAGGCTCAAGGGGATGTCATAAATGTATATAAATGCCTGAAAGGAGAATGTAGAGAGGAAGGAGAAAACCTCTTTCTCAGTAGTGTCTAGAGGAAGAACAACAGGTAAGGAGCACAAACTGAAACATAGGAGGTTCCCTCAAAACATCAAGAAAGCCTTTTTTTACTGCAAGGCTTGCTTGGAGATATTCAAAGGCCCTAGGAATGTAGTCTTGGACAACCTGCGTGGCCCTGCTAGAACAGGGGCTTTGATCAGATAGCCTCCAGAGATTCCTTCCAAACTCAACTATTCTGTGATTCTGTAATACCAGATGACATGAGAAAATGCAGCATAGAAGGGATTTACCGCATAGATATGTCCCAATTAATGTTATTTCCCGCATTATGAAAGCATATGGGAAGAATACAGCCATATTCACACAACTTAATCTCACAAATCTTTCAGTAGTTCTCCTTGTACTCCATCCTTTAGGTGAAGAATGCAGAACAAAAGAAACAGAAAGGCTTTGAGAGAAGCCAAATATTTGCAAAATTTAGTTCAGCAATCTTTCAATCTCCCCACTCATTAAACGTCCTTCTCAAAATTCTTCCTTTCTGCTATAGGTATTGAGGATTATAAAAATGTATTCATTCCCTCCTATATCCTACAAACAAAGGATGTAAGAATTAAGAAAACTATCTTCTTTTCCATATACTGCTCTCGCATGATCTTGAAAGACTAGATTTCTTCCTCTCTCTGCTCCTTTGTTCATATAAATTATATGACAACACCCCCGACAGTATTGTAGTTGGGATTTACTGGTTAAATACACTATGTGGGTTTCATCCTTACATGCATTTCAGAAACAAGGCATTTTACTGACACCATGTACGTAAGTCATGTATAATAGCCTTACTGCTTGTACTCATCATGTTTTTTAATTATCCTCTGGATGTGGAAATACCTGAAGCATGTGAGGACACAATCCCTGTGCTCCTTCCTGTCTCTCTAGAGTGGAGGAAGGCAGTGAACAGTAGTGATGAACATTGCCTTGAAAATTTGTCATTTTACAAATATGGGTAAGAAAATAAGTTTTACTGCTGTGGTCTGCATGAGATGCCTTTTACACCTCCGAAAAAGAATTTTGCCCTGACTCATTACTGTGATAAGTACCTGTACTGTCCTGCAATTGCTGCTGATGTTCTGTATCACAGTTATATGGCTGCAAACAAGTCTCTGCTAAGGCATAATCAAGCATAATTTGTCTGCTGTAGCTGCAGGAGACACATTTCTAGTTACAGCAACATCATGGCTGCCTCCAGCCTTGTTTATCCTACTTCTTTCAGGAGCCTTGTTCAAATTTCTAAGCAAAACAGATTTTTAAAATAAGTCTCAGATATCTGGCTTTGCAACTGCTTCATTTTGCCTTTTTACTGTATAAGAAATTCTTTTCTTTCCATAAGTGGAGCTTTTTCAACTTGCCCTCTTATAGCACCTTCTGGTTTCACTCTCTCATACATGCTAACTTTCACAGCCAGACAATAGCAAAGCAAAGAAAAATCATTATTCAGCAACTCAAAATCTCTAGAAGTAAGAAGAACACTCCTGTGAACTTGGTACACTGTATGATTGAATCTGACCCATGCTTCTTAAACCATAAGCCATCTGTTCTTGAGCCATCTGGATTTGCTTTGATTCCTGATGGGCAGATATCATTGCTGAAAGGAAGCATGTGCTAAAAGAGAGAAAAATAATGTCACCAGTGTGGAACTTTAAACAGAGAGATTAAATTTAAGACACTGGAGGCTGCAAAGTTTCCCCTTTTTCTGGATAATGAGGGTTTTCTATTATTTTTTCAAAGACAGATCTTTTCACAATAAAAACCCCCCACGTCACACAAAGGGCTCCTTTTAACAATTTCCCATAACAGTCGGACATTTTTCAGTACAATAGTATGATCATCTATCTTTGTTATAGCAAAAAACTGACAAGGGAAACATACATCCTTGCCCCTTTGATCTTTTATCATGTCACTAATAAGGAAGGAGTTTATAGTGAATTGATGTCAGTCTTTCTGTGAATTGAATGTTTTTTCCCCACCATTCATTCAGTAAAAACAGGTTCCATTTTTACTCTAGAGGAATGCATACATCTGTTAAACAGGACCAAATCAGCATCCAAACCTCAAAACCACCAGATTTGTGACCTTTTAAATGTGAACACAGCATCTGTAAGACCAGTACATCTTTAAACAGCTTCCATGTGTGGCTATTTTAGAGGCTGCACAAGCCACACAAAAGCCCAATTGCAACTGAACAGTGCAGCAAAATCCAAAAGATGCTCAGAGTTATTTCACAGTAGTCTGATTCAATAACAAAAAAGTCCTTAGCCAGGAGTATCTGTGGAAAAAAATGCTGTATTTGCATCTGGAAGTGCCCAGCAAATTATAATATATATATAGCATCCCAAGCAATGGCAAGAAGAAGGGCTACAAAGCTTCACACCTGTAATCTGCACATAGCCAGATCTTTGACCCTCATATCCAGCCACGGTGCCCCTTTGACAAAGGAGTGCCTTGTGAGCCATGCACCATGAACAACTAACTGCATGCAAAGAGAAGCTAACACAACTTCAAAGTGGGAACAGCCTCTTCTGTTTCATAAATCACACGTCTGAAATTATAGAAATAGTTAAAAGGCAGGTTTTGGATTGTAAACATTGAACCCACTAAGTTGCAGTGTCCTGGTTTGGCTTTCCCAGAATTTGTCTTTGTCCTCATGCCATGCATGTAGTGTTTTTATTGATGACTCAGTATGAAAGTGTTACTGATAAAGCTTGTGGGTGTACAGATACCAGAGGAATTTCAAAAGAAGCAGTGAATAGATCAAGAAGCTGGTAAAAAATAAAAAAAAAAAAAGATGAAGGCAATATCTGTGCAATTCAAAATGATCTAATGTAGAAGCAGGACAAGAAGCCAGATGTCATCCTTATAGCATAGGAAGCTAAATCTTAGAAAAGTATAATTCTGAAATCAATTTGCAAACCATAATGGATAATCTATTGAATATGAGCTACAGTAAAATGTTGTAGCCAAGAGGGATAACACATTGGGAAAGTTCTATCATCTGCATAATTGGCACTATGATACAGTCCAGTGACTGTATCCACATTTTGACATGGAATCAAACTAGAATCATGAGAAATATAAAAGGATTGGAAGACAAATCCTAAAATGAATGACTCAATGGCATCAATTGACTGAGCTTGTAAAAAGGGCTAAGAGCTGAGCTGAATGCAGTCAAAGCATCTATAAGGGAAAACAGCCAATGACAGAGAGATGCCTGAAGCAACAGACAAGGATTTGGAAGGATACTACAGCTGGAAGCTGAGATTCAAGCCGTTCAGGCAAAAAATATTAGATGCATATTATTAATACCTTTAACTCAAGTTTGGGTAGGTGAGTTTTTTTTCAAAAGACATAGTCTAGTTCTTGAACAAATTCACCTAGCAGAATCCTACTTCCTTCCTGTAGAGGAAGTCACAGCTGATCACAGTGTTCCTCACTAGATTAGTAGTGGTACAAGAGTAATTAAGCATCTTATGAAAAATATTCAATCAAAATTATGCCTTGTTTCACTGGAAGAGCTAAATGCCAATGAGCAGATGGAATACAATTTGTACATTCAAGTGAAGTTTATGTTCCTAACTTAATTGCCAGAAGATAGTCTAAACTAGCTGGCTTCTCCAGTTTTCTGTATTGTCACTTGAAAAAAAAAAAAAGTGTCCACAGAAGACTATTCATCCTGTCTATCTCCTTCCTTGCTTATAAAGTAAGCAGAGACAATCAGATAACTACTTCCAAGCAGATAAATTAAAAAGAAAAATGGTCTCACCATGAAGACAAATGAACAATAAGTCACATGTGAATGATTGTTGCCTGGAAAATTTAATTTTGCAAAACTGCATTGCATGAAATCATTCATAAAAATTCATTCATAAATCACAAATTCACAAGTCATTCATAAAGGCCAAAGTAACTGAATAACTTACAAAATATTTTTCATGGATCAAGAATTTGAGGGTTGTACTAGACGATCTCCACAGGTCCCTTCCAACGCTAACAGTTCTGAGATTCTGTGATTCTGTCACCATTTGCCATTACCTCTGTCATTTTATAATCTCTTCTTTACATTAACTTCAAGTTATAAAACACTCCTGAAACAGTGTCCAAGGGACCTTGATACCTCTCAGAATTTCATTGGGAAAAAATGTTTAAAAGATATCATTATTCTAGTTCAACCGCAAGAACAATAGCCAGGTTCATTGTTGTGGCAACAACAATCTTTGTTTACATCCTATAACTTCACCCACATAAGTGGTTTCACACTCGTTCAGCCTACAGGTAAAGTCTTTAGGTGAGATAAAGTGGCAAAGTTTTGTTGAAAACACTGCCATTTCACACAAGATCGTAGAATGATGAATACAATTATAAGCAAGCTAATAAATAGAGTTTCAAGTGCATATTTATTTCTCCAATCAAAATTCCATCAAATATGTACAACACTAATTCAGTACAAAATGTCAGTAGGATATTTCCATGTTTTTTTTTCATTTTTAATACTGCCGAGTCAAGGCCAAAGTCCAAATCTGAAAGAATTTTGACTTAGCCCTGAGTACTGCTTTACATTTGTAGAACATGAATTAAATGGTTACGGGCTAGGAGCCAGACTTTCAGGAGTCTTCAGCTTCAAAGTGGAGGGTAATAGGAGTTATCAGCTGTAAAACATGTATCATTAATAGTGCTTGAGCAATTTTGTACAATGCATAAATCACACGGAGCCAGATCTGCCCTTATCATTACCCATACTGCTGTTCCCAATACCTACCACACCCACTACCATGATATCCTATAAAAAGAGTTTGTAAATCTCTGCTTTAAATTATTTAGGCTGCATTTGATACAAGACTGATGTTAGACATTAATGCTCTCCTCCTTCATGGACAAGCACAGTCTTGTCCACAAGTGTCGTCAATCAAGGATACCCCGAGTGATTGGAATGCACACTGATGCTCAGAGATCCAAAAGACCACTAAAACAAATGAGGATAGCTGAAGCTCCCCAAACCACAAGACATTTCTGTGCTCCACAGGTTTCCTTTTGCAGAAGAGATCATCAGGGATATGCATCTGATGATTTTCTTTCTAACTTCCACCAGCAGAGCAGATCAAGTCAGCCATATAGCAGCATTTGGCACCAGATCCAATTACTCAGCCCCTTGACAGAGTTCAGATCTGAATCCCACTTGCATTGCCCAGGCTCATTTCTACCTTTAAAACTATGTTCTAGTTAAATGAGCCCTTTCTACAAACTTAAGAAGGGAAGTGTAATTTAGGAGAGTGGAAAATATTATTTTAAGGTTGATTAATTGCATATGCATCATGCTGAACAGCACTTCCAGAGGCAAGGGATGCACTGTGTTACCAAATGATTATTTAATGACTCATAATCCCTGTACATGAGATGTCACTCCTGAGGAATTAGTTTTAAATGGGGTAGTGGCATCTACTCAAGATGTGGAGCTTGATGTCAAATCGTCATAATAGCTACATTTTTGCATCAGCCAACATTGAATTTCAGCAATTTAGGGCTAGAACCACTAATGCATATACCCACTGCTGGACTGATTCATGACTGCAGAGTAAGAAAAATGATTTACAAAAAGCTTTTGGTGCCAAATAATATGCTTCAATAAATTAAACTTTGAACCACAATATTTATATTCCTGCTTTTGGATATCTCATTCAATTTAGCACTTGCCAATTGAGTTGGCTAGCTGCCCTCCCGTAATTGTTATCCAGCAGCTACCTACATATAAAACACATGCAGTATTTCATGGCAGAATATTGTCCACAGATTTAGCAAAAGCAGGAACAAATGGAAAGGATCCAGAGGCAGTAGATATTGTATGCCTGATTTGCAGGATTCATAATTTCATCTGTCTTCAACAACACAGTCTGTAAAAGACTTCTTAGTGCAAACTTCTCCAGAGAAAAAAGAAAATTACGAGACAATTAATAGAAGTGTTTGTTCTAAGAGAAGCAGCCATTGAACTCCTTTATTGATATTTACTTAATAAGAATTGTGGGGCATCAATAAAGGCCTTTATAAAATACAGGTCGTTGTCCTGATTTAGAAAAGTACTTGAGAATATATCAGTGGATTTACCAGGTTACATCAAAAGTCCAGCTAGACCCAGCATCCTTCTGACAGATGCTGACTGACTTCTCAAGGAATGTGTTCAGCTGGTCTTAATCAGGGGTTAAAAATAAACACTGCTAAACAGAGAGGGCATGAGCTACTGAATTAGACCCTACTCCTGAGATTATTAATATACAGCCTATCATTATAGGAAAACCAAAATAATCATAGACTAATACATAGAAGTTTCAATATCTGCCTTGCATAGATTTAGTAATTTGATTTAAAGTGACAGTCAATGGACAAAGGAAAATGCCCCAAAATTACATTCATTGGTCTCCTAATTTCATCCCACAGTTTCTTTAAGTATTGTACATGCCTCTTTCATGTGCACTATTCC
This sequence comes from Serilophus lunatus, assembly GCA_013399895.1. Lineage (NCBI taxonomy): Eukaryota > Metazoa > Chordata > Aves > Passeriformes > Eurylaimidae > Serilophus > Serilophus lunatus. The sequence continues at coordinate 1,408,656 of VXBA01002512.1, forward strand.
CATGGCATGGGGTTTTCACTGGGTTTTTCACTCCTTTTTAACTGGATTTATCCTCTGTATGATAAAAGTTAATGGTTGTGTTATTTCATTATCATTCATAAAGGCAGGTGGAGGACTGCCCAAAGCCATAAATAGTCTAAAGGGGAGCTTCATGAGCACGGATAAACTGTACCTTATATCTAATGATATATGCTGGGGTTGACAGCAGTGGCTATCAAGGCTTTCATTCTAGAATTTGGGGCAAACATGGATGCATGCCTCCTCTGAGCACCTAGAGAAGCAGTAATGATCTTTCAAAATGCTGAGCTGCCTTCATTCCTGCTGACTTTACTGATTACTGAAGAAATTGTTTGGAACAGAACGAACAAGACTTGAGACCACAGGCACATGCTGTCATACATTCCGATAGCTGGAGGAGATCAGACAGCTCTTTCCGTTTGTTGTCCTTTACAGCTGCTAATTAGACAGGCCATTTTGGATAAACGTGTGATGTGTTCATCACTCAGTACCTAATGAACTATGTGGGATGTAGATTTTAAGTGTTTTGTAACTAACTGCTTTAAAGACATATTCTCAGTTGTTCAGATTAAAGAATCAAACATAAAAGAGGTATTTAGGCAGAATGACGTGCAATGTCTTCACTCATTCTTTAAAGATGTCAAATCCAGGAGGACTGCATCATGAAAAACAAATTGGACATCTAAGCATGTCACAGTGAGTGAGGAAAAATACCTAAAAATTAAAATTAAACCAGGATTTGGACAAAAATCCAAGCAGGAGTTCTATGAAAATCTGTCTATTTCTTGGTAGAAGGCACATGATTTATATAAATATGATGTAATTCTGTGAGACTCTGATGCTAGCTGAAAATAATAGTGGGAGCTGAGATGCTTTAGGTGCCTATTTCAGGAGACTTCTGAAAGTGATAGTGACTCCCTTCCTACTGTGTATTGGCCTACTAGTTAAACCACTCACCCTGTTTCATACATGAAACAGAGGTTCAATTAATCCTAGGCTTAAAAGCATTCAAATACAAAGCTACTGTAGAGTAAATCCAGGCAGAAACCAGATTTGAGGGTTTCTTCGAAGATGTGCATTCAAGAATGCACCATTGCATCAGAGGACCAAGTCTAACTCCTCAGCTGAAGGTACCATGAGCAGCGTGGATCATAATCCGCACCTCCCACTCCCTGAGCATTCACGCTCTGAAACTGGTACACAACTACACTTTACCCCGGGACATGAACTTTGCACAATATATAGCATTGTGATAGCCTTGAATTGTCTGTGGGGGAATCACAGTATTAGGCCAGTAGAAGGGTGTGCAAAGGACTTAAGAGTTGGCAAGTCCCACCTGGGACTCCCATGTAAATCAGTGGATGAGGTGGATGGTTGGGAGAAGAACTGCCCATTCTTCTGAAGCTAAAAGCTCTCTGAAGCCTAAGTGGTTTTGTCCACTTTTTGTGAATTGTGGCCTTAATGTAGGCACCTTAATTCCAACTTAATTGTTCAGAAATGCTTTTTTTTTTGGATCTCATACTATGTTCCCACCTATCCAGTCAGGAATCAAGAGTACAAATGGTGCTGTTTGGGAAAGCAGTCATAAATCGAAATTTAAAAAAGCAGAAGGACTGCCTTAAGCAACATTTAACCTTTTAGTGGCTTTTAAAAAATTTGTAAAAAGAAAATGTCCAATCCTCAGTACATTGAAACCATTGCTTAGCATAAAGTCTGACAGAGATCAAGAAGAACTTGCCCAATAATCTCATGCACATGGTGTGAGCCTTGGGAATGGTCCTGTGCAGGGCCAGGAGTTGAACTCGATGATCCTTGTGAGTCCCTTCCAAGTTGGCATACTCTGTGATTCTATGAACCCTTTGCTATATTCCTTCAGTTCTTCAATGCAGTTCAGTGTCTGACACTGACATGAAACAGGATCACTTTTTTCTTAATAAATGTCATTCTGTTGGAGTCTGTATCTAAGTCACACATATTGGAGATAGCTCTCTTTCTCATCGGATTAGAAAGAGAAACCTCCCACTCACTGTATGAGAAAGAATTCAGTTGGCATCATTGTTCCAAATATCCTGTATGAGATTCATTGTTTCTGAATTGCTTCCAAAAAGGATTCTCAGAATAAAAGCTTGGATGACCAATGAGCAGGTTCCATAGATGACATCTGAATATTACCTCTGTGCCTTAGAAGCAAAGTAACATAAAGGCAGTCCTTATTTTAACCATTTATATTTATATTTTGAAAGATGGGTCTCATAACAACAAGTTGCTCTTTACTGATAATCTTTTATGTACTTTTAGGATGTTGAAATACAAATTAGTTTAACTGAAAGGAGCTAAAGGGCAAAATTAGACTGCAGAAATAATAACAGTAATAATAACAACAACAACAATAATAATAATTTGCAACCAGATTGTACATTGAGTTTTCCATCTATAAATTACAAACACATTAGATATTATTAGAGCTATTTTAGAGATGAAACAAAGCAGAGAGATGACTTGCCTGAGGTGACCAGACAAGACATAACATTCAGTCACTTTGCCTGACATCTTATACAAGCATCTGCAATCTGGCACAGCAAAATGCTCTTTGTTCTGGACCTGAACATTAAGCTGGTTCTGTAGTTATGAAATTCTGGAAAGAAGCAATAGCTACCAAGGGAAATGTTTCCATGTGAGAGAAAAGGGAGATAGAAAATAAACAGTGGTATTTTTTATTCAGAAACAGGCACTATAACATGGAGGAAGAGAAGAACAAGCAACTGAGAATCGAAGCATATATTTTCCAGAATGAAAAAATAGGAAAACAAAGGGAAGAAACCTAGAAAAGAGGATAAATCCCACAGATTTCAGAAGGAAGAAATGGAAAGAGAAAGTGAAAGATAAAGAGCAACTAGAATAGAAATGACAGATCTTTCTTCACTAGAAAAAGCAGGACAATTCCCATTGGCAGGAGTCAAGCCATTCCCAGGCACAAAGATGAAAGGAACCTGATTGAACTTCAGGTGATCACCTGGGAGCCTCCTGTCTATGAACTGCTCTAATATACTGACAAGCCGTGTCTTATTCCACACCACAGGCCCTAGGGTGTTCAGCAGGGCCTGGCTTCACTCAGGTGTATGCTGATGGGGGTAGTCACTGGAGAATAAAGACACTCAAAGAGGATGCTCAGTCCAGAGATGGCTGGGAAATCTTCTCAGAAGGCAGGTGGTGCTGGAAACAGAATCCTTCATATTCTAAGGAAGCAGTAAAGTGGCCCAAAAGGATCCTGTTTTCTTTCAAATATTCACACACTTTTCTGAACATAAAAGACCAAAACTCATTTTTTCAGCTTTTAAGGCTCTGGAAGAATGATGACTCCACCTGTATTTTACTTGCCAGTTATAGGGCTGAGAAAGCAAGTGTCATTCAGCACATGGACTTGAGAATATGTCTACTAAACTTACAAAGTTTTCAAAAAATATAGAACAGGTTAAAATCTGTCTCAATCAGGAGGAAACAGTCATTTCCAAAGAGGATGCTAGTAGAATGACATTCATCTCCCTTGGCTGACTCATCTTTTAAATGGCAAACTGATAAAATTTTGACTTGTGAATGGTTGGCAGAGTTCAGCAACTGCTGCAACACAGATTACACTAATCAAGATACCAGTACACTATAAATTTCAATAACTCCAAAATGGCTGAATTTGAAAAAAACTGAAACTCCCTTGCTCGTGCACTCACAAAAGAAAGTTATTTCCAGGCTTCTTCAGAAAAATAAATAAACCAACCTGAACTATAGAGGACAGTAAAATAGTATTTGGTGAATATACCAAGCATGACATTTCTGCTAAGTGACAGTGTTTTTTGTGTGGCTCCAATAAGCTGGAAGAGAATAAATTCACTGACAGAAATTTTCACAGTGGTTTTGTCAAATGCTTTCATCACAAAATTCTAGGCACATATATGCATTTCACACAGCACAGCACATGTAATACTCCTTTCTGTTTCTAGTTACTTTTCCGTCTTTATATTTTTTGTAAAATAACAGGAAAATTAAATGTCAAAATTTTCTGTAGTTCAAGAGTAAGATTGTTCTAAATATTCAAAAGTTAGAGCACTTGCACATAAGTATATGTGCACCTCAGTCCAAAAAAACTGAAAAGCCTCTGAGAAGGTTTTGCATCTAATGAGTCACTAGAAGTTTAAGATTTTAATCTACATGAATATAATTCTGAAGCTGAGATTTCCTCTAAACACAGAATTTCCTTGCTCCTATAGAAGTCAATGAAATTTTTACCAATATAATATATACATAGATGTTAGAATATGGGATAAAAATTATGTTTGGAAGTATCTGTCAGATGCTTTCATGAAACTGTCAATCACAAAAAAATTATAATCTAAGTGCTTCTTGGAGCAGACCAAAAGAAAGACCATAAATAATTCATCCTTAGCATCCTACATACTATTTCTGAGTACTTGAGACAATATTTCATCACAAATGTATACTAGGATATGAACTGAAAGCTTTGCAAGTCTAATATAAAAAAATGTAAATGGAATTGTCCTTATTACAATTTCAGCCACTCTTCTATTTATAATAATTCTTGTCTGATTTTGGATCAGTCTGGAAAAAGCTTTCTTCCAGGGTAATCACTTTTCCAGGTTGGATCTATTCGAGACAGTTCTCAATGGACAAAACAGGGAGCCTGTGTTCATTCCATAAATGAGGATCTAGACTCCTTCCTTAGGCATTACCAGCATTCTAAAGGCAACTTCTGCTGCCTCATTCTCAGTCCTATTCATGCAGTAGTTTACTTAGGACAAAGGCTCCCATTTCACACATTTCTCATACATATGTTGACCCACTCTTGTTTGCAGTACTGGATACAAGAATTCTATCATCTTTGAAGACAAAAATTACTTATTGATGTGTAGTCTTTTTGGTGGCAAGTAACAATCATAGAATTACACAAAGAAGTTTAGCATTGGATTTTTTTCTTCTTTTCGGTCTTCCAGGGAGGGCCGATTCACCTTTGGCTCAAAACGAGGTATGAGATTTCTTGAAATCACTTATGGCAGAGGTAGCGCATAACTGGAAGCACAAATTCTTAACTCAACAGATGGATTCGCGTAGAAGTAATCCACTTGGGATGTTGACTGTCAAATGAACGGATCAAGAACAACTGCTATTGCCTGCACTGTGAATTCCTCAGCTTGAAAGAACAGAAGTTACTGCAGCAGGGTTTGTCTATAATTGGCTTAACTGAGAAAAGATTTTTCCATATCGGTTGTTGCTCCCCAGGTACCTTACCATGGACAGTAACTGTTTTCTTAGGGGGTCTCTCTTGCCAAATCACGTGGAAGATCTGAACCTTTCACATACAAATCTGCTATGGGCTGCTTACATCCTGTGTGTATTTAGTCTGAGTATTCACTGCTATATATAATTATTTTTCAACCATTAGCTTATTTAGCATTATCATTTTTCAAGGAAACATTAGCATAATAAAATATTCCTTTGCACATTGTGGATAATTGTCTTCTATCTATTATCTCATCTTCATTCAATTTGTTCCAGGATTGCTTCTTCAGGTTGTTTTGATGTAACTCTTACTAGCATCAATGAAACAGCAGTCAACTACAAAACTTCCCACAGCCCCTGAAACGATTTAGAACTATTCAGATGCTCACCACAGCGTCCTTTCCATATGTTGCTGTCATCCTTTCCTTGCCAAATTCACCACTCATAGCTTCTGTTAATTAGAATGCAAGACTTATTTTCTTTTGTGTCTGTTCCTCATCCAGCATCACTAGATGTCAAACTTCATGGTGCGTTGCAGCACAGGTGGATCGTTGACAAGGTAAGCCAGTGCTGTTGTCTCAGTGCCCTTGTTTGTGGTAGATTTCTGTGGAGAAAAGCTTTTTCCACAATGGGCGCTCTTCAACTCTTTTAATGGCAATATGACTAAGACCATGAAGCTCACAGCCAACCAATTCAACACTATTTTTACTTGTGAATAATTTATCATCCATTAAAATTAAATCTTTCTACACATAATCAATTTACTTAACTTCATTAGTGTTGCTTGTCTAATTATTTATAATGAAGTAAGTGGCAAGGCACTGAGGAATGTGCAAGTAATAAATTAAAGATATAAACCATTTTAGATCATCTGACGGCTAGATTAAGGTGTTGTCATCACTGGAACATATTCAAAGTACACCTAGTTAAAGGGTGTTCTAGTTTTATTTCTTACCCATGGACTGTGTATCAATCCTTTGACTGTTTCCTTTCTATCATTCTAAGAACTTTGTTAACCCTCAAACATCTGACATTATAGTATCTGTTACTACTATTGTTATATATCCCATTGTAGGTGTTATAGTCCAATAAGCTTCTTTTTTAACAACAAATTCCCTATGGTGGAATTTTAGTTGACAAGCATTAACATCCATTAAAGAAGCTAAAGCAAAAGCACTCCTTTCATTGATATTCCAATCCAACCACTCATTATTAAATCGTTAAATTTCATTACAACTTAAAAGAAAACGTGTATATTTTAATCCTGTTTTTTCCACTTTAGCTATATTTCCTTGGGATGAGTGACAATCTTGGATCTCCTCAATTAAGTAGGAATTTTGCTAATGATTGAATGGATCCAACCAGTATCTTTCAATGAATATAGATAGCACCAAAAGTGTTGTAAGCAAAATGAACAAATTTAATTTTACACTGGATTGCCTTAAAACATTTTTTTCATTTATTTTATACTTGTAGCATTTGACAGATATGAATGCCCAGTTGTTATTATAGCTAATCTGCATTTTCTTTGTTAGACCCTGTAGACAAATTAAGTCAGCATATACAGGCAGAGAATTGAAATCCAATACTCTTTTAAGATAGAAAGAGAGATAACAAGAAAAGAGATGGTATCATGGCAGGGAGACGGGAGGAAGGCTTCATTCACATAAGCTGTCATATGAACAGAACAGAATAAAACTGTAGAGACAAGTTCTCTTAAAATGGAATCTGAGTGGAATGTAACTATCTTGAGAAATTGAGATATACCACGGTAGCTTTTGTACAGATACAGGAAAGCATCTGGCTTCTTCCTAGAGCTGTAGGCAGCCTTCAGAAACTCTTCAGACATACGGATTTTCACATGCTGTATTGGTGTAATGCTTCACAAAGTACCTTGGTGACTGACCTCTTAATTTCTCCTGCTGTCTAGCCTCAGAACTCACCCAAGGAAAGCCACAAGTATGCCCAGGAACAGTAGGGAGAACTTCAGAATCACCATGGATTTATTTTTTTTTTTTGCTCTTCTAGCAAACTCTACACCTGAGCTTACTGCACTTTCATCCTGTTCCCGTAGTGGTGGGTCACAGCTGTGCCTCCACTTTGCACTGCTAATAAGTAGCAGAGCGCGTCTCTTTAAAAACCTCAAACAGGAATACAGCCCTTTCACTAACAGAATCATATCATAGAATGTTAAGGGTTGGAAGGGTCCTTGAAGATCATCTAATCCCAATCCCCCCTGCCATGGGCAGGGACACTCCTACTAGATCAGGTTGCTCAAGACCTTACCCAACCTGGCTTTTGACACTTCCAGGCTGGGACATCCACAACCTCCCTGGGCAACCTGTTCCAGTATCTCACCACCCTCACAGTAAAACATTTTTGTACATATTATTCATTGTCCTTTCATTGCTGTTCCTGATGAAGAGCACTTCATGAAGTCAAGGTTTCCCTGTAGGCCCACTTCAAATACTGGAATGTTGCTATGAGGTATCCACACAACCTTCTCTTCTCCAGGCTGAACAGCCCCAACTCTCTCAGCCTATCTTCATAGGGAAAATGCTCCAGTCCTCTTATCAACTTTTTGCCCTCCTCTGCACTTGCTCCGACAGTTTCATGTCCTTCTTATGCTCAAAGCATCTGAGCCATACACAGTACTCAGGTGTAGTAGAAGGGGAAAATCACCTCCTTCAACCTGCTGGCTATGCTCCTTTTGATTCAGTCCAGGACACAGTTGGCTTTCTGGGCTGTGAGCACATGCTGCCAGCTCATGTTGAGTTTTTCATCAACCATCACCCCCAATTCTTTCTCCACATGGCTGCTCTCAATCTGTTTTCCACCCAGCCAGTAGGCATGCCTGGTATTGCTGTGACCTGATTGCAGGACCTCACACTTCACTTTGTTGAACTTCATAAGGTTTGCATCAGCCCAGCTCTCAAGCATGTCAATATCCCTTTGGGTGGCATCCCTTCCCTCCAGTGTACAAATGCAACACACAGCTTGGTGTCAGCAAACTTGCTGAGGGTGCAATCTATCCCACTGGATCAGGGTTGTCCATGTCACCGATAAAAATGTTGAATGGTATTGGCCCCAATATCATACCCTGAGGGACGCCACTCATTACTGGCCCTATCACACATCCAGCAAAGCTAATGCTGTTACCAGAGCACAATACGAAGTCAAGCACCATCCCCACACACAGATCCATGAAAGCCCTATTACAGAATCATAATTTTGGAAATGTCCATCCTAACAGCTATATCTGGGCAAAGATGAGCAGAGGGCCAACAGAAGGACCTTGAAAGTCAAGCCAAGGACAGAAAAACTGACAAATATTTGCAGTAGGAACAAACATCTCAGATACAGAGAATCACTCTTGATAGATACTTAATGTGAAGGGTTATTGATGCGGAACATCACTTTGCCTCCCTAGAGTCACCTAAAGATTAAGAGGCTAAAAGTGATGCTTCGTGAGAAGAAGAAATGTCTTTGTCAAGGAAGCAGACATCCTTTCTTAGATAGATAAAACTTAGCGGATTTTGTGATTGATGGGAAGCAGTTCAATACATGCTGACACAGTTTTAGGAGATCCAGTTTATATAATGCATAGTTATACTGAGACTGTACAGGTGTAACCACTGTGTGTACTGAAAAAACAGAGATCCTGTACCTTCTCTTCAGTTGTGTTTGTCTTAAGTATATTAAGAAGCATTTAAAATCTTCTGCTGCAGCTGGTAATACTCAATAAAAGATCATGTCTTTTATCTAATTTTAAGATTATTTCTAACCAGCCAAAATTCTCCAAGACAGGAAGTAACCTTAAATTTCAGGTTTGCAACAACCTCTGACTCAGTCTTTTAACACAACTACAAGTAAGAAAGCATAACAGCTTTCTGGAGCTGCTGATTTCTATTCTATATCCTATCTTAAAAATGTACACAAGTATGAACTTGTCCTGAAAATCTGCTAACAAACATTTCCTCTGCAACACAGCTCTTCCAGGTACATTTTCTCTCCTTTCTGATTTCTGAATAGCAATTCTTTGGTAAAGACTTGTTGTGGTACATTTTTGAAAGCTGGGCTTTTGGGCCTAATTTTTGAGAGTTAAAGTTAGCATAAGCAATTCTGTCCCGCTGCTAAAGCTCAAAGTCAGCCTGGAAAATTTCTGTCTGAAGAATAGCAAAAGAAAACAATATCTTGGTTTCTCAAAATATGGCTAGAACTTTCTCAAAATACATCTGTAGCTTCGCACAAGCTAAAATAGCTTAAATTGACCTAATACTTCAGCTCATCCAATATAGTTAAAAACAGTTGTGTGAACCAATAAAGATGTAACATGCTTGTTTCTAAAAACTATAAAAAGCTCTAAGTTTTCTCATTAAATGGCTTCCTGGATGAATCCTGTCACATGTGTTTGCTAAGATCGCTGGCCCTTGCAACTACAAAGACCTTACCTTTATTCATTACAGAGGGATTATACTTGCTAGTTTGTTTGTTCATGTTTTTCATTAGTTTTTATTCCAGAATAATGGTAGTAAAAAATTTCTTGCCAATTCAAGCCTATTTCCTTTGCCTCCCAGTTTAAACACAAACATTGGAAAACAAGAATTTTTTGTTACTAGTGTCTTGGTTACTTATGTATCTCTTATTATTCATCATAATCCAGGAGGAAATGGTTAGTGACCTGCTATGTCAATTAGACATCCACAAGCCTGTGGGTCCAGAGGGGATGTACCTGAGACTAATGAGGGAGATGGCAAAAGGGCTTACTAAGGCATTTTCCATCATTTACCTGCAGTCCTGGTTAACCAGAGAAGACCCAGGTGACTGGAAATTAGGAAATGTGATGTCCACCTACAAGAAGTGTTGGAAGGACAACCCTGAAATCTATGGACCTGTCAGCCTGATGTCAGTAATGGGGAAGGTTATGGAGCAGATCATCTTAACTGCCATCACATAGAATGTGTAGGACAACAAGGGATTTGGGCCAGCCAATGTGGGTTTACAAAAGGTAGGTGTGGTGGTTTAAGCAC
>VXBA01002513.1:0-89262 GCA_013399895.1 Serilophus lunatus
CCACCTTGGGAGCTTTGATGTCAATTTCTTTTAGTTTTGAAAGTTCTTTCTGTGAATTTATTGTTAGTTCCTCTTTTTTTATTTCAATATTTGATGTTACATTAAATATTTCTCTGTTTGTTTTTTCTGAAGAATTTTCCTTCATGGATGGTTTGTTAAATGTTTTTTTCGGACTTTGTAGTTGGGGTTTTTGCGTTTCTTTGATGTCATTTTCGTTTAATTGTCCTTTTGATATTCCCATTTCAATTTCAGCACTTTTAACCTTCATTTCTCCTTTTGATACAGATATGTTTTCTTCTGCTTCTTTTTCTGGTAATTTTCCTTCCATTTCATTTGTCTGTGCTTCGTTTTGTCCTGTTTCATCCTTTGCAGTTGACCAGGTAAACGTAGGGAATTTTAACTTTGGCAATTTGAATTTGCTTTCTTTTCCCTCTGTGTCTTGTTCTCCCGTCTTCAGTCCAATTTCTAACTTTAAGGTTTTGTCACTTGAAGGTATGCCATCTTCCTCTATCCGTTCCTTTTTTACAGTATCTTCTGATTCACCTGTGCTTTCTTCTCTTGAGATTTTTATGTCAGTTTTGTGTTTTTTGGCCATTTTGAATGATGGCATTTGTATTTTCCAAGTAGATACTTCTGGTTCTGCATCAGACATAAGCATTTTCACATCCAAATTGCTGTCATCCTCTGAAGTCACATTCGCTGTTTTTTCTGGTTCTGAACGTGGAACATCACTTCCCAGTCTGGTGGTTTCAGTCTCTGTCTCTGTTCTTTCGGGCACTGAACTCCAAATTTTTGTTTTCTGAATTGTTAGTATTTGTGTGTCTTCTGCTTGTTTTTCTTCTGTTTCCGGTGTATCAGATGTGTGTAATTCTGCTTTTGCAGTGCCTATTTCTAGGCCTTTTACCTGTACAGATCCTTTAGCTGTGTCGCCATTCACATCTATTTTAATTCCATTTTCTCCTTCTTTTTTATCTGCTGCTCCCTTCTGTTTCTTTTTTCGGGATTTTGATGATGCTTGTGGTGTTTTTTTAGTTGGACTTTCTTTCAGTTCAAATGTTCCCAAACTGGGCATTGCTATCTGTGTTGTTATGTCTGGCACTTCAGGTAAACTAAATTTTGATGTTGATTCCTTGTCTTTTTCTTTTTTAATACTTATTTGAACTTCAGGGCATTGTTTTACGTGAGATGGGATGCCATTTTTCATGTCTTTTAAGTCTTTTGCTGAAGTTTCATATACCTCCCCTGTTTTTATTTCAGAAGCAGGAGAGGTGGTATATTCAACAGTTAGGATTTCAGGATTTTCCAGGCTGATATCTTCTTCATGTATTTTTTCTCTTTCAGAGATCATTGTAGGTTTTATTTCTTTTTTTTGCTTCTCCTGTGGTTCTGTTTTGGACCTGTGCATTCTGAATCCAAGGCTAGGGAACTTCAGCTTCTTTTGGCTTCCTTTTTTTTCTTTGGTATGGACTTCTTGTGGAAATTGAGACTCTGTGTCTGTGCTTGTAGGGGAAATATCCTGTATAGCAGGCTCATAGGCATCTGATGTACTATGAGATCTTCTGTGCCTCAATATCTTTTTATTTTTGATTGACTGGAATTTTGGCCATGATAATCTATCTTTTTTAGGTCTCTTGCTTCTTCCTATCCTTTGGCTTGCAATTAATGTTTCCCTGTCTTCTTCTGAAATGGCTTTTCCTGAAACATGCGGTGTTTCATCAGGAATAGTCTCACTGAGTTCTTTTTCCTGAAAGAACAAATAGTTGTCAGAAGATTAGGAGTAACTTAAACATAGGTGAACGAGAAAATAAAAGACATACTATAAAATATGTAGAAAAATACTATTATATCTACTAAAAATTACTGAAAATTACATATATATATATATAATGTCATGCAGAAATTACACAAAGTAAATGGATTATATGACTGTAATATATGTTTTTCTGAAGATTTACATTATTTGCAAAACACTGCAATAAATAGATGTTTCTATATATCTGTACAAATATATATATTATTTATATGTATGTATATGAAAAAATAATCTTTAAGGTGATAGAAACCTATGAACAGATCATGTCTATCAAGATATGAGTGATTAAACACACATTTTTAAGAAAAAGTCTCCTGGATCAGCTTTGGAAAAAAATATTTATGGATATTTCACATTTTTGAAAATACTGAACCTAAGTATTACAGAGATTCCCTGAGTCTCTTCTATCAGTAGACAATTAACTACAAAACAATGCTGACTCACTGAAGACTACCTCTATACCCCAACATAAGATAGTGGATTTATGTAAAATCTATAGTCTCATTCAGGATATTTCAAAAGCTGCAAATACTCTGTGGGATTTTTTTGTTGTCGTTGTCATGAATATTCATGCTAGTAAGTTTAGGTTTTAAGAAGACATAAATGTGTAATTTCTGATCTGTTGCCACACAGCTTGTAGTTACACTGTGTTATCCAAACCTTTTAAACTGATGAAATATCTACCTGGCTTATTCTTTCCTTTTTGTACTGGGCTGTAGAGTGCTCTAGCTCTTCTTGCACGACAATTTTTCTTTTGAGGCTGAACTGGACTCTGTATGGCTCGGAATATTGGAGAATCTTGAGTGCATCTTCATATTTGATATTGTCGAAAAATATTGTAGCACTTAGAAGCTGATCACCTGCAAGTGGAATCACGCATCATTTTAACTACTTTGTCTTTTCTTACAGTTTTTCAACTTCCATTGAAATAATGCCCATAAAAAGATAATTGTCACATCCTATTTATTTAAAACATGAAATTATGTTCACATAGGCTGGAGAAGACCTCTGGTGATCATCTAGTCCAATTGCCTTGCTCAGTGAAGGTTCACTTGCAGGCAGTTGCTCAGGTCTGCATGCAGTCAGGTTTTGAAGACTTCCAAGAACCGTGACTCCATCACCCTGACAGTAATGAAGTTTTTTCTTACATCTTCCATTGGTTAGACTTCGAACTTTTGCTCATGTTTAAACCATATTTATTGTAGTTTTGTGACATTGTATTTTGTGAAAAAATGTCATGAGTTGCAAGTTTGGGGTTTTTTTCCATTTTAGTTGTGTATATACTACTTTCTATGTGTCTTTTTCACTGTTCTATTGAAAATGAATTTTTTTATGGTATGCAAAAAATCACATTTCATTATTTTTCAAGCAAGTGATCTTTGAAATTATTAATGTGGACAGATTAAGCTCACACATAACATTACTTTGTTTGCAATCGACTTCTTCTGTTTCCTAAAGAGATGACAGATCAGGCAGGCATCTATCTATATGCACACAGAGGTATATATCTCATTATTTAAAGAAATAGAATAAAATCAAAACAAAATTAAAAAAAACAGTATATCAGACAGTACCTTCTCTTAGACTAAATATTTTTGAAGCAGGAGATTCCTTAAGTACTTTTTTAATAAATATTCCTTCATTTCCTCCACCTTTCACACTAAAACCACTAGCACCAGCTTCTGCTTCTGTTTTCAGTGTCACTTCCATTGTCTCCTAGAGATAAAAAAAGGTGTGAATTTATCATTTTTATTCATTTGTATCAAAGGATTTTACATTACTCTAAATGAAAGAATTGAGCCTCCTCAGGTATAATTTCAATAGCTCAAGAAAAAATAGAGAATATACTTGTTAAGTTTGTTTCTGTTCTAAATTAGAATTAAGCCCATGTGTTAGGGTTATGCTGGATTAAAGTCATAGGGAAAATAGGTCATAATTTTAAAATGCGAAACTTATGAAATATTTTAAGACTGAAGGACTGTATTTTCTATAAAGATATTAAGCACTCAAAGTCAATGGGACAGAAAAGTCAGACTGAGAGCTAATGCTGTACTGTACTCAAACCAGAGAAGTCTAAAGGAAGAATGCTAAAAAGATTATGGAAGGACCCCAAATAGGACAAGTAATCATTCATGCCTGTGCCACAGCTAGGCAATTCATGAAGTTCCTTGGTCAAAACAAGTCTAAAGTGATTCTTTGCCCATTTGTCCTTTCTTCTTTCCACTCTTCATGTCTGTGTGTTGCAATAAACTTTATTATTTGCAAGGCTCATACCTAAAAGTACAGAGTGCTTTTAGACTGACCTGTGGATGACTCTGTTTTAATTTGTCTGTAGAATATTTTTTGTTTTCTTCCTGAAGCTGAAAAATAATTTTCAATTATTTAGTGATCAGAAGTCATGCTATTGTTAAGTACAACAAAAGCCAGTTAAAATTCCTGGTTTAGACTAAGAACTGAGGCTGACTTTAATGGAAATAGAGCAAAATCGGGATCTGAAGGGCAACATACAATGTTAACATTTTAACTATACTGTTTCCAGTAGTAAATTAGATGCCAAGGCCTTCCTTCATTGTACCAAAATTGGCATTAAATGAATCCCAAAGACCAAATGTCTTAAGGCATTGGGAGCTTTTCTGTGTCTTAATGTAGCACATTGCCCATACTTTCCTTTTTGTAAGCATTCATTGTTTTTACTTTTCATAATTTTGACTTCAGCATTGATTTCAAACTGCTGCCTACTTATCTTAACATGGCTGTAATAATTAAGTCTATAGCTTTGAATAACTAAGAAGTACAGGTAACTTTGAAATACTTATTAGTTAGATCCAAGATAGTTTTATATTCTAACAGGGAAAACACTATGATTTTTTTGCATTCTGTGCCCTGTGTCCTTAAAGGAATGAAGTCAAATGAATTTTTTTGCCAAGATACAAGAACATGGCCAGCAAGTCCAGCATAAAATAAAACCATCAATGGACTTGGAGCAGATTTTGGTGGGGACAGGATGACCATAGGGCTGCAACAATATCCTATTATATGATATATAATATACTCTGCTAGTTGTAGGAGGTAGAGCCTCTTGAATCAATTTGGTAAAGCCATGAAAACACGGTGTCTTGCCTTTAAATATTCTTCTTCTATGGGATATTCATAAACTGGAGAGGATCCTTGTGGCCTTGGACGAATGTCTTCTACTGCCACTTCGTTAACCTGTGCAAAAGAAATAAGTGATGGTAAAGAAACATTCACCATTAAACAGTAACCTATTTTTAGCAGAGTTTCTCTACTTAGGCACAGTCTCCTTCTGTATACAAATTTTTCATTAGCAATGGTGTATGAAAAATACCCAATAATTCTTTTCTTAGGTAAAGAATAAATACAATTCTTATGTTAAAGCACTCAAAAGCACATGGGACAGAGACCAGAGAGACAAAAAAAAAATGGTACACTGATGTGGGGGTTTTTTGTGTATTGTATGTATCTATAGATGGAACAGACTGAAAATACTGACAAATCAATTAGCAATAATTAATAAAGGCAAAACCAAAAAAAAGCTTTCCTCTACTTTATTTGCACACCTAAACATTACATCCTGTGACTTCAAACTTTATTGCCCTCTACTATTAAGCAAACCATGGAAAAGTCTCAGCAGGAATTTCTGCTGACAAGCTATTGGCATGCTTCCTTTTGGAGTCAGACAATAAGGAACTTAAACCATCTAAATCTTGAAAGAAACTGTAGTTAACAGCCTAACAGTTTGCTAAGTCTTGGTAGTAAACTTATGCTGGTGAATCATGAAAAAGAGTAGATGCTTTTATACTGAAGTATCTTTCTGGCTTTTGAGCTGACAGGATAATCCCAAGCACAAATAAAACATTTTTCATAGGAAGGGAAATCATCAGCAAGACCCAGCTATAAACAAAATACGTAAGATCCCATTTTGCCAAACCTTCATGATAGAAAAAAACTAAAAAAACTCACCGAATCTTCATCCTCTGCATCTGCATCAGCATCAGCATCTCCCGGGGGCTCAGCTGGTCTCAGCTGACGTCCAGAACCTGAAAGCAGCACAGGGTTGTTGGTGTCCGCAGTATCCACACAGAGCACAGAGCAGTCATCTTGCAAGCTGAAAAGCTCTGGAGCAACACACCAGGAAACATGCATAGGCAGGCAGGGGAAAGGCCTGCTTTCATTCAAATTCCTAGCATCATAGTATGATTTGGGTTGGAAGGGACTCTCAGGATCATCTAGGTCCAACCCCCTGCCATGTGCAGGCACACCTTCCACTACATCAGGTTGTACAAGGGTCCATCCAACCTGGCCTTGAACTCTTCCAGAGACAGGACATCCACAACATCTCTGTGCAATCTGTGTCAGTGCCTCACCAGTCTCCTTATCTTAGATCTCATCAGGTCAATCTTTCCAAAGATGCCAAGAATATCTGTATCCAGAATTGTAAAAGCTTTTATGAAGGAAAAAAATCCCCAAATGGGAGGAAATGCAGAATTCGAAGTTAGCAATATTTTTATATTATTATTACCGGGGGATGCTTGAGGTGTGTATTGGGCAGAATTGGCAGGGGTTTGACAGTGGTGTTGTGGTAGGGTGGTCAGATCACCCTGTGTTAGATGCAGTGTTTGCAGACAGCTCTACCTGCAGTGCTGAAGTGATTGAAGGAATTTCTGTCACTTCTGTGAAAACATGTGCAAGAAAGAGTGATAAATACCAAGAAAAAGAGACAACACAACTAGAGAAGCAAGGACACAGAAAAGACCACACCAGAGCAAGAGGAGAGAGAAGAGATGGAAGAGCACAGAGGAGGAGGCTCAATTCTAGTGCATTGGTGGCTGGTGAAGGAGCCCACTCTGGGGCAATTGAGCATGAAGCAATGAGTAGAAAAAGAAAAGCAGTGACCATTTACTGACCCCTGTCTACTGCATCAGCCCTCACCTCCCCAACGGGACTGAGTATAGCCCACAGTGAGGGGACTGAGGAAAAAGGGAAGGAGAGGTGTATGGAGGGAAGCTCAAACGCTTTTCCCTAGAGAGTTTTATTTTTTAAAATATTAGAAACAGTAATTAAGTTTGTTAATTCACATTAAAATGAATAGATTAAAATTCCCCATACTGAAACTCTTCCTTGCTTCTGACAAAGGTCTTAGAAGCTGAAGGTTAAACATCATGAAGCTTTCATAGTCAAAAAGACCCTGCTTTCTTGGGTTTTAGATGTATTGAGGTCAGAGAGAGATGAGGTGAAGGAGATGGGCAGTCCGAAAGCACAACTCTGTTGAAATGCCTTAAATTGGACAGCAAAGAATGAAAACGGCATGAATGGATCCATTGTTTTCAGAGATCCAGGCTTAGCCAGTAGAGGACAGTGTGGCTGACCTACACATCCCCTGACCCACCAGCTATTCTAACACACGCAGAAGTCCCTGTCTTGATAATGATGTCTCTTTCCTGTCTCCACACTTTTTTCCAAGTCATCAGGCTGTTGAGCTCCCTCACACCCAGTTCTGAAAATCTCAGGCACATGGTGTGACTCTTGGGATGGTCCTGTGTAGAGGGTTGGACTCAACAGTCCTTATGGGTCCCTTCCAACTCAGCATTATTCCGTGACTGTGTGATTTTCTGGCTCTCCTAAACAGATCCTCTGATTTAAAAATATGGTCAAGAGAATATTGTCTAGAGAAGACAATCACAAGAAGAATTGTGCAACTCATTAACTGTCTGCTTTACACAGAGAATCCTCAGCCTGTAACATAACATTTATGGATGTGAATATTATATGCTGTGTGTGCAGATAAGGTGACACAACTCAGGCACGCATGCAATCCCTCTGACTTACAAACATTGCCAACCTCTTGTTAAATTTCGGATGCAATTTTACACGTCATTTTTCATAGTTTTCTGATCATTTACTTTCTCCTCGACCTTTCAGAGGATGAACTTATTACAGGCAGATTTTTGGAATAGTTATGCCCTGTGATCACAATGGACTACTTTGTTAGGGTGAATAGAAATATTGTACTTCCAGTGGGAATATCCCATAACAATCTATGGGTCAAGTTTTTCAAACTTAAGTCATCCCCATTAGCCATATATGCACCATTTTAATCAGCTCTTCTGTGCTATCTTAGCTCCAGAGAACTAAAATCAAACCAGAACATATCAGGGCTGCCAAACCATGCCTCATTTAGCCTTCACAGAACTAATCCTGACAACTATGATGAACATTTCTAGAAAATTCTAGAAAGATGGTCTTAATACAGACTCTAACCTTCTTAAAATTTGGATTATTTTTTTTTTCAAAAGCTCTAACATTTGCAATCCTCAGAAGCTCAAGAAAATTGGAAAATTAGCACAACCTTGTTAAAAAATTTAGACGTGGATTTATGAACTCAATTCCAGGCATTTCTGCTTGAAAATTCTGGAATCCATTCAAGAAGCACTTTACCATATGTATTTTAATAAACATCATATGAAGAGAAGAGCTAGAGGATTGAGGTTTGATTGTTTAATTTGCTCAGTGCTTCTAAAGATTCAGGTGCCAACAATGAATTTTATGGCTCTTAGTAAAATTCCAAGAAATAGTAAGGACTTAATCTTGTAGCATTGCCGTTACTTTTCACTTGGGACAATCCCACCCACAAGCCCTGCAGTCCAGTAGAATGACTTAACAGAAAATTGCTTGGATTGCTGGAGTGTTTGCTCTTCGGTGCAGCACTTCAATGCTAACTACATCATTGATCCCTGATGGCTGCCAATAATTTTGCTACTGGATAAGAAACAGAAAACACTTATCTCTGTGGCTTCTTAGACTGGTTCACTGCTGTTTCTCTTCTTTTACTCTGGCGTAACTTCAGTCACACTTTTGTTGTCTAGAACTGGAGCAATGTCAGTAAAAGGTGCTCTGATCTCAGGATGTGAATGGCCCTGTACAGTTTGTGCTGTTGATTTTTTGCCATCCAGTGGGGCATATCCTTTGAGCCTGGGATTCTGCAGCTATCCTACAAGTTCTAACTGAGTGGAAGCTTCTAAAACCAAGTGTTTTTAAGAAAGGATTCTTAGAATGATTAAGCGACCAAAACCTTTAGAATCCTCCTGTTATTAAGACTGGACTACTCATAAAATCCAAGAGAATTAGATCACTTTGTGCAGTGAGACATGCACACTTATTTTCCACCATGATGCCATTTTAAACCAACAAGTAACACTGCCAGTTCTTATTTAGTGTGGATATGTGGATACAGAGAGACAGACCTGGGCTGAATGACATCTCATTTGGGACTGGATCAGGAGAGCAGTTTCTTATTTTTCACCAGCCATGGATCAAGCAAAGCAATAATGTATGAGGCACAAGAGGGGCTTCACATGCTTGGCCAAGTATTAGCAGGAGATTTCTCTCCTTGTCCTTGTTAGAGGGGCTACGATGAAGGTTTGCAAAAATTTCTCCAGAAAAACACCCTCCTGTTTAGAGGAAAATCTGTCAGGATAAAAGGCCTCTTTCACCTACCTCATGATGGGTAGGAAGGGTCAGAGACCTCCTGTGAAAGCCTTCAGCAAAACACTACCTCTCCTAAATGATGATAGGAGGCCTCTTTCCTACAAAATGCAACACCAGATTACTGTCTCCAAGACTAACAGAGATGTGATTGAGATGGCATGGAGGGACATCAGCTACACAGATAACTTTCCATCCCAAAGCTTCACACCAAGGCCTTTCCATCCACCTTTTTTGCCCCAAACTCTGCCTAAGCTACCCCTCTACAACAGTTAACCCATGTCATAAAAGGCTTGTTGTGCCCTTGATTCCTATTGTAGACTAGGGTTTGTTTCTTTTTTCCTGATTCAAAATACTTTAACAACAAATCTATAAAAGAGGGGAATTACAGTACATTTTCAGCAAAGCCATCTTTCTGAGTATAAAAGCCAGTGCCAATAAACTATGATTTATATGCATGTCATTCTCATGCCCCAAATAGTAGCAATGCCAACATTTTATAGATTTTAACTTTTTCATGAACACTGAACAATCAACGCTTTGTTTAAAATGTTTTCATAAACAAGATGGAATTTACATCAACGACTACTTCTAATAGCCACTGAACTGACTTCAGAACAAGGGAATTTTTTGAAAGTAAGCAGTAGGAGTTATATAGGCTGGATCATTTTCATATCATATGACTGAAATGTGTAATTGCTTTTAGAAATGCAATTTTTAAAAAAATATTTTATCTTTAGCCTAGCAACCCAGATGGACTGTTTTGTGAAAAAGCAGAAAAAAACCAAAACAAATCCCAGCCAACCAACCAAAAAACAACAATAAACACCCACAGGTTATTTTTTTGGTATTCACATTCAATGGGTAAGAGTCTCCAAAACCACACTAGAGACAATATAATGAATTCCAAGTATGACATTGTCACTAAATTCAAATCAATTGTACTTTAATGTCTTGTGTAGTGAGAAACCTAGCTTTAATTGGAACACTGGCATATAAAATATACTTTAAAATTAAAAAGTATCAAATGAGAATACCAGAGATGTTAATACAAGAAACAGTAACATCCATTGCTGATCATCCTAGCTTCTTTGCTTACAAATTATATCCCTTTCTCTGCAATTCTTAGATGTGGTTTCTGCTTTTTAGGATTTTATACTAGAGTTACGTTTTCATATGAATAGTGAATTTAAGTAATCTGCTCTTATCTTTGTTACTTTTCCTTGCATCAACTTCAATTTAACTTTAATGAATAGTTTCTCAGACAGAAGCCTGATCTGTGATAAATATCTGTCTACAGGTGAAAAGTTTTATGCTTTGCTCACTCATTCACTATTATTTAAGCTCCCAACCTATGCCTTTTCTTTATCACGATTTTGGTGTTAGTTACCATTTCTAAGCTATGACAAGAAACTAACAGTCCTGTTTGTGCAGTATTGTGGAAATTAATAGCTCTGAGTTCATAGCATAAAAAACTCGTGCCTTGACACGTGGGCAGAGCTGGGACATCTTTAGATCAGGTCATTTCTGACAGTGCAAAGCACGCTCTGGGCACATAACCTGATTTGTATTATTAATAACAAGAAGGAGGAGTGAATAATTACCAGACGAACTGCAACAGTAATAATTTAATGTCATTGTAATTGCTGGCACTGTGTTTGACCCACCAAAGAATTCATGCACGTAGGTCAGCAGTTTTCACGGTGCTCCCTCGTGTGCTTATGTCTTGTTGTAAACAAAGATGTGCACGGCTGCTGTCATGAACAGCTTCAGCTGGCTCTTGTATCAAAACTCTTTTCCTGGAACCATCAGTCCTTGTACCTCCAGGTCTGTCTGTCTTTCTGCCCTCAGGCACTCTGTCATGGCTCTGTTATTTCTCATGCATGAATGGCTAGTAGCTGCTTATTCATTGCTTCAGAACTTCTTCTGTTTTTAAAATTGTATCCCTTTCTCAAGATGAGTGGGGTGCCTGATATTTTTTCCCCACAGCTTGTTCTCCTTCTCTTGCAAGTACCGCAATTACTGAGATTCTTTTTCTTCCCTCAGAGCTCTCACAGTCGCCTGAGCAGTGCTGCTGTGAAGTCCCGCAGCCCCTTCTGATTCTCTTCTTATATTTGAAATAGAGAATACTCAGAATAGTTAGAATATTTAAAATCGTGGGTCCCAGTTCAGGAAAGCACTTGACAATAGGAACAATATGCACATGCCTGGCATTCAACTAGGCCTCTCAAGAGCATTTTTTCAGATAGGCAAGTTCACCTGACTTCAAGCAAGCGATGGCGAAGGAAAATGATCCTGCAAGCATCAGTTGCAAAGATAAGAATCTGAAAGCGTCTGCAAATAAACCTTGTTACGCATGTACTGTGCTCCTGAAGGAAGCTGCTGTGAGGTTTAAAGCATAGTTTATGGCACAGACTCTTGCATAGTCTGTGTAGGCTTGACCATGAGCCCCAGCAGACTCACAGCATCCCCAGTAATCCCCTCCAACTATGCTGGGGAAAACCATCAGAAAAAAAAATCAAGACATTCGTCTTCTACAGAGATTTTCCTAGTGCATTCCAGAGACCTGGATTCATTCCATTGTCCTGCAAGATCCCACGGACTGAGTTACAACAACTGCTGGGCAGGGCTCTGGGGCATGGCAGGACTGCAGCGGGAATGCCGCGGCTGTCACTCTATCTGGGCAGGATACGTGGCAATGGGCGCAATGTCACGGAGAAGGCTGCCCTGCCCAGCCCTCCATCGCAGGAATGTCATGTTACTTCACTTGAACCACTGCCAGGGAGACAGCGGGGGCGCCCGGTAGCTCCACCTAGAACCAGCTTGTCAGCTCTGAAAT
Organism: Serilophus lunatus; assembly: GCA_013399895.1. Lineage (NCBI taxonomy): Eukaryota > Metazoa > Chordata > Aves > Passeriformes > Eurylaimidae > Serilophus > Serilophus lunatus. Next base: position 12,156 of record VXBA01002513.1, read on the forward strand.
GAAGCGACTGCCACAGTGGAGAAAGCAGCCGTTCTAACTCAGAAAAGGCGATCAACTGAGGATCAGCACCTCCCCTTTAGTGTCTCCCCTCTGCTCTGTGCTGGGAGTGGGACCCTCCCCACCAAGCTGAACATTTCTGAGGGACGAAGACAAAGGGCTAGTCTGTGGAATGAAGATAAAGATTTTGCTGCTGAAGGGGTTTAACTGGCCTTACTATCAGCGGGATGCTATCAGAACCAGCTGGGCCGGTGTTTAAGCTATACTCCTGCCTTTGTTTTGCATTGGTTTGGTAATGCCCCTTGGCTGCACTCTGTCTCTGGGCTGCATTCTTGTGCAGTGATGAATGTAGCTCAGCTTTTGGAGCCAAAAGCAGGGGCTTGTAGCACAGTCCTGCTGAAGGAGCAGCTACTCGCAAATAACCAACGTGTGAATAGTTTCCTTCCATTCAAGGCATGAACAAGATGTTTTGATTCAATGCCCTTGGTATGTTAAGCTGCCCTTGTTGGCTGTTAGAGTACTTCATTAAAAGCCTTCAAATAATTTCTTCTCAAGACCTTTTGAAAACAGAATATATATGTAAGTTACAATCATGAGTCTCCTCGCCCAGCAAGAGGCTTATCCATGAAGTTAGCGCCCGCTTTTATCAAAATAGTACTCTGCCCTGCAAAGTACATCTGAGTAGAGAAATGTCTCAGGAATTAAGGTTCCTTACAAACCACACTAAGCTCTGTAGAGCATTTTATAGAGCATTTTCCACAGGTTGACTAATATCAGGAAAGATGTAGAAGAGCACTGGCAAATAAGAACAGACATAAACACTACCATAAAAAGAGAAACTAACAGCCCCCAGATGAAAAGAAGACCGAATGGCTTTCCTGTGAGTGTGTGTTTATTGATAAGCTTTGCCCACAGATTTTAAGCTATTAAAAGCATTCCTGCTCACACTTCACAATAAGAGCAAAACCTTTAGGAAAACTGATCAGAAAGGAGCCCTTAATTCTTACAGTGGTCCACCTTTTCTCTGATGGGAAAGATAAATTTAATAGAAGCCATAGGACAGTTCAGAGCATGAGAATAAATCATTCTGGTGCAGCTCTGCAGGGACATTCTCAGCTTGAGTCATACTTATACATGAAAAGCACTGGGGATTTTTTTTTTCAATTGTCAAATTGAAACTTCCCAGATCCTGCGTTAATGACTTTCATCTAGCTATCACCATTTATTGGTTATTTGGAAGACTGAAAATGTAGTTTGGCCAGATCCACATAACTCTTCTAGTATAAGAATAAAATATTTACTAAAGTATTTCATTAGTCTGATATTTCACCTCTTACTGAAATGGAACAACGTTTCAGAAAGAGTTTGAAAATAAGCTCTTAACCAAAGTTTTTTGTGAGAACATGAATAGAGTGATGTCCAAAAGAGACAGCAACAGCAGTCAGCAGTGGTTGATACCTCAATTTGCCTCTCCTGGTCTATTCACTTAGCCTCTTGCTAGCTAAAATCACAGCTACAAGTGGCAGAATGAAAAAGGCAGCTGGATAAACGCTCATGGCACCCAATAAATGACCAGAGGTTCAGTGTTGTTTCTCCTGTGCCATGGTTTTTGTCTCAGAAGCACACGTTTTCTACCATCTCTGTAGTTTCAGTCTGATTGCCTGGAGGGTAGGTGTAACATGCTACACTGTGTCTCTGTGTTTGCTTGTTTTAGGCAGGAATATTCCTCTCTCAGGTTTTACAGAATAGGTTTCCAATCTGTGTTTTACTTCCTGTATGAACTCCTACAGTGTTCTCTTGCATAATTATTGCGATAATGGAGGGAATTACCACATGGAGTGAATTATCACCCACTCTGATAATTATCTATTCCGATTTTTCCAGGACTGTGGGGCCTCTATCCTCACGAAGTTGGTAAGATAAGGGAAACACTTTTTAGGAATTGTTATCTATGCCCTAACTCCTGGACTGAACCAAAACTGCTGGACAGGGCAAAAGTGAGTTAGCCAAATAAAGCAATGAAACTGGTCTAATCCACTGTGATCCTCAACAGTTTTATCTCCTGGGACTCTCAACAGTTTTATCTCTTGGGATATACTGGTTTTACTTGCTATGGAGTCTCTACCACACTGTGAATAGTTACACGGGTACCCAAATAAATTTGCTGGGGTGTCACTGTCCATCTGTATGGTCTGGGTTTTAAGAAGGACTTCAAGGGCATGGTGCAAATGAAAAGCTCTCACTTGCTTACCAAATTCAGAAATCCTATTTGGTTTTCTGATTTGATTCAAATTTCCTATTTGGTTGCAGCTATTAGGTTACCCAGTGTATTGATTTGGCACGTTGTAGTTTTCTTCCTTTTGAAGGAAGCCTCTTCACCTATACAAAAAAATAAGACTTGGAAAGTGAATGCAGCTGTCTTTCTCTCAGATCCAGGAGTTAATTCCTGCTGTCCTCCCTTGGAATTCAGAGCTGTGGATTCAGCTCTTACCATTACTTGCCTAGAAGCGGAGGCAAGTGCCTATTGCAGATAAGGCCCATAAAGCTCACGCAAATTAACTTCTCCACATTCCTTCTCCTAGCTGATTCACCCCTCCAAGAACCCAGCCTTCTCCCAGAGCAGATTGCCTGCTCTACTGCCAAAGCACAGCCCTGCTCAGATTTATAAATGAATCAAATGAATACATTTATGGAAAATTATTGTTCTGCCTGTGTAGGCTTGATTGGCAGCCCTGGAGACTCAATTTCTCTGGCTGCAGAGTCAGTATTTCTTAACAAGCAGTGGCCGTAACCCCAAGCTCTCTCTTAAGGTAGCCCAGCATTGACCAGTAGAGGTAGCAAGGGAAGCTGACTACTCTGTCCTCTTTCTGAGACATCAAAGGAAGATGCTAATTCTTGGTGCTTTTGGTAGAAACCACGTTTGTCCACAAAGAACAGGTCTTAAGAGAAGCATAAGAATAGAGGATTTACTAACATGATGCAAAAAGCCCAAAGCGACTGATGCAGCCTTTATATAAATGGCAATTACCACTCCTAATTAGAAACAGACTTTTTAGCCCAAACTGCAAAAAAACTCTTCAAAACCACTGCTTAAAAATATCCTCATCAGAATCAATGCTCAGTAAAATTTTTTGTATTTAGAGATAAATATAAACGTATACATACATATATATATATATACACATACATAGAAAAGGCATTAATATCATGATCCTTATAGTCTTAAGATCCTTATGGTCTAAGAAGACTTTTATTTCTTTTTACTGCACTGATAAAATTGAGTGCACAATTAAGTGCTCAGATACAGTAATATTAATGGAGTGATGTTACTTTGGCTGTCTCTCTGGTATGCTGGGCATAGACCCTCTCAAAACAGGAAAGCAGAACCCCCCACCATGTAGTTTTTCCAGAACCTTTTATGGGGGCTTTTATCTAAATATCTGCCCTTGGAAACAGGTTTTCAGTTTGAGAAAATTCCCTGCACAATTGTTTGAGTGTAAATTACCACAGAAGAAAATATATTTTAAGCTTTTAAATTCCTTAATGTATATGTAATACAAGAGATATGGGATAAAGGTGACAGAAAATTACTATGGGAAAATATCTTACATCCAAGATAAATTTAACGGTTCCTTCACTTCGTTAAGATAAAAATCTTTTCTGTCAATAAACAGTGATGGTAGCAAAATAGCATTTGGCACAGTTCACTTTTCCTTGGTTTTGTGCGATAGGAGATTCTCTTGAAAATTAGAGAATCTCTGGATGCAGACTGTGGGTTTACAAAAGCATAAGAGCTATTTACAGATAAACTAATCCACAGTCAGATAAATAAATAATTTAGTATAGCTCTGTCCACATCAGTGTAATTCAAATCTGAATAAATGGATTATAAATTTGATTTTCAGTCACAAAAAGGTCAGATTTCAAAAGATTTGAATAAGTCACTCATCAAATTTTTTTTAAGAATGTTGTCTCTTGATTTTGGTCCATTGGTTTGTACTTCTTTTTTGAATGCATTTCCCTAAGAAATGTGTACCTTGTCCCAACATTTCCTAATGTGTCGTTTCATAACTATCTTCTTTTAAAAATTAAATCCATGAACTTAATCTTTACTGTTTGAAATTAAAAATAATTATGCAAGACTGAAAAGCATTGGAATTTTAAGAAGAAAAAACTGATGATGATAAACTTTTGTTGCATTATATTTTTGAAAAAAAAAAAAAAAAGGAATCTTTTCATGTGCTTTTTAAATGGTTCAGTACTGATTTTCCATTTCTGTGCCTTCTAGCACCCAAAAATAACAAACCAGTATGCTTGCCTAATAGATTAGAGAAAAATACAGTTAAGGAAATAGATTTCAGTTTCGTGTTTCACAGAGAGTAGTATAAACCATAGGGAGAAACCACTGCTTTGAAGAGTCATTACTGCAGTTCTGTATTTCTTCTTGGTTAAAGACTCCAATAGCAAGAAAGTAACTACACTGTGGTTCATTCATGTACTAACTGGTGACTGAATTGAGATGGGTGGAGTTGTTTGAAAGCACTAGGAGGACTATTTCTCAGATTTGATTATCAACATTAAATCTGAGTCCAAAGATTCTCTGTATTATGAAAATGATATCTTATGGAAATGACTGATTTTTTATCATAATGGTCTGTTCACACACAGGTTTAGGTATTTTCTAACTCAGTTATAACAAGATGCGTTCTTTTTGAAGGCACATGCTAAGGTTTTTCACAACGAACAGCTATACTAGATTCAGGCTATTGTGTAAGGGAGACTAAATTACATCTTGGTCTTCAGCTACATCAAGGGCTCCACTGAAATAAAACAGCCTTGTACCAATACAAAGCCAGTATAAGGAAAAGGAAGGCCCTGGGGCTTCAGTTAGAGTCTTTGAGATCTGGTGCAAGTAGGTGGACCTGATTCTTCTCTCAGGTGGCTTCTTCAGAATTGTTTCAAACTGTGTATCAAGAGGGGAATGCAATAGCTCGTTCCCACTTTGAAGAATAACAAAGACCACTTTGATTTGCAGAATTGTGAAGAGTTTGAATGCGAGAGGAAAATTGGAAGTCACCTGGAAATACCCTTCAGTCTGTAGGGTTTTCTGCACATCCTTGCAAATACTTGCCATGGGCAAGGACATGTTCCAGTAGACCATCCTCGGAAAGAATATTTTTAAAGCAACAATGTTTTATTACTTATGCTCTCTTACACCTTGCATGATCCAATGAGGACTCTGCTCCCTGTGAGCTGCGATTCACTGTGCAGCAGAGAGACTATTGCTTTCTCCTAAGAAAGGGGAGACCTCACTAGTCTACAACCTCCTCATGAAAGGAAGAGGAGGGACAGACACTGATCTCTTCTCTGTGATGACCAGTGATGGTCCCAAGGGAATGGCCTGAAGTTGTGTCAGGGGAGGTTTAGGTTGGATGTTAGGGAAAGGTTCTTCACCTAGAGAGTGGCTAGGCGCTGTAACAGTCTCCCCAAGGAAGTGGTCACAGCACGAAGCCTGACAGAGTTCAAGAAGCATTTGGACAATACTCTGAGGAACATGGTGTGAGTCTTGGGGATGGTCCTGTGCAGAGCCAGGATTTGGAATCAGTGATCCTTATGGGTTCCTTCCAACTCAGCATATTCTGCTATTCTGTGGATTTGCATTCCTCATGCTGAGCACAGCTTCTGCACACTGTGCACTATGCACAGATTGTAGTCAATAAAGCCAGAAAAGGAGAACGATCGTTACCGTGAAATTATCCTTTCTGAAACAAAAAGTTCCACCACCATCTTACTGTGACATTTTTAAATACTGCAGTTTCAAATTTCTCCAGGGACTGAGATGTCAATAACATTTTAGCAGTGACTGCAAAATTTGCTTTATATAGTGGTGTTGGGGCCAGTTTAGACAGAATTCTGCAACTACATTGAGAGCAGAACTTGTTTCTTTCTTCATTGCAAATACTTTGAAGACTACTTAATCATACTTTGAACACTTACAGAGGTCTGTCCCCACCTGGCCAAAAGAGAATAAAGGAAACAGAAAAGTGCTCACTGATCTCAGAAGACAAACAGCCAGAACTCTCCTTTTTTCAGAGAAATCAAGCTCAGGGCTTCAGGTCACAGATGGGAAAAGGGAAAAGACAACCCACACATAGACCAGAGTAAATCACAGAATCATGGAATATTTTGGAAGGGACCTTAAAGATCATCTCATTCCAACTCCCCTGCCTTCCACTGGATAGGTTGCTCAAAGCCTCACAAAGTCCTGCTTCAGCAGGTGCTAACTGAAAAACAAGTCCTTTTACACTTCTACATCAGACAAATCTACTATGGAAAAATTATTTCAGAAGGTTTTGAAAAGACACCTGGGCCAGGGAATCATCAAGTGTGTAGGACCCAGATCAACACCGAGCAAAGCACAATGAACGGGGTCAGGGCTAAAATGTCGGCTCTCCCAGGGCATGCTCTTGTGTTATGGGTTTGGTTCAGGGAAAGAGCTTTTTGTTTTCAGAACACAGCTTGGCCAACACTTGGTGCTAGGTTTTGTTCTTGATACCTGGATTTCGATAGCCTATGCTCAGAGGGCTTCAGCACACATATGAAAAGTACATGTTGCTGTGGATGTACCTTCTACACCTGGAACCACTGTCCCAGTTAACAACTTCTGGACTGGTTGGTACAAGTAGGCTCTGATGGTTTTGTTACTCTTATTGCTTGGGCAGGTGTGGATATTACATCTACGTTACTCAGCACACTTCTCAGCTATATGTTCAAAGAGGGGATCTGAAAATGTATCTGAACAATTTCTGGGGAAGTTTAAGCTCTCCTTGCAGAGCACTGCCAGCTCAGGGATACTGGAAAACACATTTTTCATGCATATGCTTTTTATTAAATGCAGCTGTCAAAACAGAGCAGGGCTCATGTTCCTGAAAAGGTGCAGGGAAGAGAAGATAAATGGTTGGAATAAAGCAGGAATGTGCCTCCTCTGTCTAGGCAAAAATCTCCACTTCTGTAGAGCCTTCAGGGCAACCTTTAAACTAGCTGGCTCAGGGACTAGTAGCTGTCTAGCTGTGGGATTTCAGTGAACAAATCCAACCAACTCCCCAGGGAAGCCAGTACTTGCTGCATAAGCTGCTTCTCCCGTCCCCAGCTCGGCTGGCTCTGCACAATCTGCACCTTCCTGGTGCTGCATTACGCACAACCCAAGACCAAAGCCTCACTCTCCCTGCCATGCTGCAGACAATGTGTTCCAATTGTCTTGGCAGTGAACTTAAACCATCTACTGCAATCTGACAGCACCTACCTCTAATAATTTTGCTGCAGTAGAATTATGGAGGTGAAAACAGCAAAGGTGAAGCAAGATTTTATTTTTTTAAATTATAATTTCCCTCTTATTTCATAGATATAGGTTCAGATTTTGTCCTCTATTCTAAATGCGTGTTATGAAGGTGTTCAGCTGAATTTACAGCAGTACAATAGCAGAATTTGGCTGTGATCTTCACACAGCAACATCAGTTATCAGGCTTGCTTATTTCTCTGTAATCTATTATTTGGGTTTTCTATTAAGTTCCTATTCAACAAGGATAATAGTCTAAATAAGATGAAGTTGTGTGGCAACAGTGTACCAGATAAATTAAGCTAACTCTGGGTAATAGCATGAAAAAATATGTGTTTATAGCTTCATGCCAGTTTCTGACTAATGCTTTTGTTTGTTGCTATAGCAAACCACACATGAATCTGATAGCCAAAAGCATATTTATGACTAACTTTAGCTCTTTGGGGATTTAAAATACGGAATTAAAAAAAAAATCCCAAAACCACAACACACAAGTGAGGAGAACATGATAGGAAACACCTTTTTTGGCATGAGTTACTATGAACATTAAAAGAGAAGAACATCATGACTGGAAAACACTAGGAAATGGGAACTGTGGGAATAACCGCCTTTAACCTATGGTGATTCAAACAAAGCTTTTACTTCACATCACAAAGTTCTCTGTGCAGGACTCGAGAATGTTGCAGGAAGTCCTGGCTGCATGTTAAGGGATAGATTTAAGCCTCTGAAATCTGGAGTAGCTTTGTATCACACTTTAAAACGTTCAGGCCACTTTACTTGAGACCCTTTTTTACACTCTGCTTTTGACACCTAGGACGCTGGTATTCGCTTCATTAATTTCTATTACCATTTATACTTTGGTAGTTTCCCAGAGCCTGTCCCAAGACTAACACCTCATTATGCTGTACAAATACATGAGGGAGAACAATGCCTGCCCCAAAGGGCTTTCTGTCAAAGCCACAAAGAGAGACAAAGGGAGAGGAGGATGGACAGAGTGGAAAGCAGAGTGGCGATGCAACTGCATCACCCACCAAATCAAAGTCTGAACACAGGTGTCTTGCACCACAGTTCAACTGACTGATTCAGGTCGCCAAATAGGTTCCTGTGGAAAGAAGAATATATTATGTACCCTGCAGAGGAGAGGCAATTGATACAGCTAAAGTGAGTCCTAAAGTAGGACAGCTTACAACAAAGCTACGTTATCCCAGGCAAAATTTATACTAGTGTTGCCCTGTTATTCTTAGTAATCTCTTTCCTACATAGGTTAAAAAAAAATAAAGGGAAATATTGCTGTAGGTTGTATAGATGGGATCAGTTTATATTAATGTTTTCTACTGATATTAATTACTCTGGTTCTAGATTATGTATTGCATCTTTATTTACAGATTTGTACGGTGCATAAAAGCACAGTTATCATAATTCATGGCAAGTTCTTCCACCTTCTACACTGACACTCAACAGAGTCTTGAGATCCTGTGCAACTTTGTGGAGAGGCAGGTTTGCCCAAGGTCTCATGTACCAGGTATTTCCAAGAGCTTTCATGAAACCATCTTGATCCATTAGCAGGATAATCTGGACACTGCCATAAATGGAAGCTTACAAAAATCAGTAAGACTCTGATGATACCTGGTAGTCATTTAGTGCCACAGCATCAAATCTTGAAGTATTGAAATTTCATTCTGTGCTTACTCAAGCAAGACATCTGTTGGTCACAGTGAAGCTGATACATGGCATGTTACATTGCATTCATCTTGTAATTCAGGCTGTGATATTGACTAATATCAGCATTGATTTAATCTTGTAAAATCCAGCAGAGCACACATTACTGCTCACAGCAATCACACCTGCATCCTCATAAGAGTAAATACTTCTAGAAAAATATGCAAGCATTAGCTAGGAACTCCGTTATGTATGCAGCAAGCAGCATTAAGACATCTGTGTTGTAGAAAGTGAGAAACCAAGGTAAATAAGAGACAGACAGAAGTTTTACAGCTATAGCCTAAATATCTCTGCTGGACTACAGGGTCATTACTGGTGACATGCAGAAGACCATATATGACTCTCTCTTTGCTTTCAACGCTTTTCCAGTTCTTCACATTTGGCATAAAATGCGTATCACAGAAAAGAAAAAAAGGAAGCTGCTAGGCTCCTTTCCTCCACACTGAGACCCTGAAAATAGCTTTGGGTACTGGAAGAACAATACAGAGACCTTTCAAAACCTCGTTCCCTGTGATTTATCCCAAAAGAAATTGCTCTTCCCTGGGAATGCTGTAGCAAGTTAAATAAGAGATCGCAGGTAGACGCTGCCAACACAACTCCAGCTCCAACTGACTTTTTGATCACTAGTAGCAGAAGGCACTGATTACCAGTACTTATGGGTATGTGTTTATGCAGGTGTCATGGTACTTAATGAGCATTTTTCTCTTTGGGCTCTCAAAAGGCATAGCTACCCTTTATAACCTCTGAAGTATCTGTCACCCACATAGCACCACCTGGGACATATCTACCAGCTTGGCAACCGCAGCATCTTGGTCACTGTCACCCAGGAAGTCCCTGCACCTGCCCAGAGCACCATGTAAAACCAGGAAAGCACTCCCCACCTCACAGAAGGTAAGACAGCAAAGTGAAAAAAATTTCTTGCTTAAAGTCACAAAGCAAGTTGGCAGCAGAGTCGGCAATAAATTCAACCCAGATGTCCTGGATTCCACCTCCTCCCTGCACCATGCTGCCTCTCTTAGCTCAGTGCTGGAAGGAAATGTTTTACATTTACTCATCCCTCCTTTTCTTTTGTCAATAGAAATTAAAGCAGGCATCTGACTGTCTAAGCCTTGAATACTCCGATGGTTTCCAAGGCTTGCAGTGAAGTCAGCCAACATTTCTATTGAATCCAGCCCTAATGGAGAACTAAAAGTGATTTCTTTGCCAAGTAGCCTATCAGTACAAAACTCATTTAAGCACACACAGCTTTTATATAGATATGCATTGTGTATAGATAGATATATATATATCTTTCATGACTTTGCAAAGAACCACTAATTACAAACCCACGATTTTTGTAACTGTGCTGGTTTTGGCTGGGGTAGAGTTATTTTTTTTTCATAGTAGCTGGTATGGGTCTGTGTTTTGGATTTGTGCTGGAAACAGTGTTGATAATTCAGGGATGTTTTTGTTATTGCTGAGCAGTACTTCCACAGACTCAAGGCTTTTTCTGCTCCTCACACCACCTCACCAGCAAGGAGACTGGAGGTGCACAAGGAGTTGGGAGACGACACAGCTGGGACAGCTGACCCCAGCTGACCACAGGGATATTCCAGACCATATGGCCACTGCATATAAAAGTGGGTGAAGAAGAAGGAGGGGGAAGACACATTCAGAGTCATGGCATTTGTCTTGCCCAGTCATCATTATGGAGTCCTGATTTTCTGAGGATGGCTGAACACCTGCCTGCCCATGGGAAGTGGTGAATTAATTTCTTGTTTTGCTTTGCTTGCATGTATGGCTTTTGTTTTACTTATTAAACTGTTCTTGTTTCAGCCCATGAGGGTTTTTTTCACTTTTCCTATTCTCTCCTGATCCCACCAGGAGGGATTGACCGAGTTGCTCTGTGGGGCTGAGTTGGCATCTGGAGTTAAACCATGACACCAACTCATTGATTTTAAACTTCTATACCTTTTTACTTTGTTGAAAGGTAGGAAAGTCTGTCAGGATGTTTATCACATTGAATACACTCAGGCCTGCTGAAAGACTGACAGCTAATTAGCATTAATTTTCCATCTATTTATTTTGCAAACAGAATATACAAATATTTAAAATTTGCTCATTATGCTGTCAGTGATGTCTGTGTAGTGGGCTATGTCCATATAGTTTCCAGAAGCAATGTAAATCTCATTTTCATGGAATATGTTGCGTCCTGTCAGCAAAATATCCTCACTGCTGTCAGTCCAAGGTGAGTCCATTTTTCTGAGCAGCTGAACACATTCTTACTTGCCTGTTTTTTCATCCACAAGGTGAAACGCCATTACATTTTTCCTACCTGTCATCATAAAAATCCATCTGGGACTGTAAGTATTGTGCTGCTGTTCCTACAGCTCCACTGCCAATGTGCTGTTCTGCCTATTGAAGGTACTTCAGGGGAGCTGGACAGAAGTTAAAAAGAAATGCAGCATTACACATTGTATCCTCCTCTCCTCCAAATACTTCAGGGACATGACAGTGGGAACAAAAACTAGCAGCTGCAGGTTGCCTAAAACACTTAATTACCTCATTTTTCTTGACTAGAAAACAAATGTCCTACAGATATTTGTCTCCTGTAAGAAGCTCAGCTCCTCTGCAGAACAGGAGGAGGAGACCCCACAGATGCCAAGGTCACACTGTTCAAGATCTTATGATACGTTTTTGTATTCTGTGCCTCCACTAGGAGCAGTTTGCACAAACCCACACACTGGATTACTGCATCCAGAGCTTTGCTCCGGCCAACAAGGCTTTATTATGACTGAGAATTTCTGAGATCTTCTAGACAATAGAACAAAAATGCAGCCCCAAAAAGCCTTCCTTCTTTCTATGTAGAACTGTTTCCACTGTTTCCTCATTACTGTCCCCTCCATTTTGCTCAACTTCCTTGACACAAAGCTTCTAAGTCCTCCAAGGCACACCTGGGCGGGAGGCGGGAGTGGGGAACTTAACCTGCCATCAGACTGCACCAGCAATAAATGACAAGAACAGATCTTGACAAACATGGCTGGGCTGTGCCATTTTTGTGCAACAATAGTAAATTTGACAGATTTGAGCCTGCCTTCACACCAGAGGCACTGCTGTCTCCAGAGCAGGAAGCTCTCACTCCTCCTCAAAGCTACTGCAGCCAGGTCAAGGACATTGCTCCTTGCAGCAATCTGTCAGTCCCAGCTCCCTTCCCCTGAGAGTACAGGCTCTGGCTGGCCTTGCCCGTAGTTCCAAGTGTGTCTGAGAGCCAAAACCTTATCGCAGTCCATCTCTGTCTCCTCGCAAGAGCAGAGTTAGTGGAGGAGTTGGCATGGTCTCTTTGTGCTGGTATGACAGCCAGCTTCTGTTTTGGATTAGAGGATAATGGGTTTCCCTCCCTCTACATCCCTTACTGCGCATTTAAAAGAGAAGGATTTGTGGGAAGGAGAAGAAAACACTCATGGTGTTTTTTATACGTTTTTTGCCCTCCCTCTGCTCTGGTGCAAATGAAAATCCCAGGCCCACGGGCTGTATCTGTGTGTGCTGCCCAGGGTCCTGACTTTTCTCAGCCCCGGCCATGAAATAACAGTGTGATAGTGGAGAGGTGTTCGTGTCGCACCTGAGCTTACTTGGTAAACTCAGTTCTCCACACAGAGGACTGCTTGCAGAAGACCAGTTTTCAGTGCATGTCACAACTTGGGAGAGCATTGCAAAAGCACCACTTCCCTGTCTAATGTCAGGGTGGAGATTTGCTGACTCCAATCCCCATCATTCAAAGCTGGGCAGAGGCTCAATGTGAACCAGCAGTAAGCCCCAAACACAAAAGAGGGAAAATAAATTAATAAATCACAGCTAAGAATGGAGGGGGCAGCAGAAACACCCCAAACACCCCGACCACTGCAAGAACTACTGTGAGTCTCTCAGTGCTGATGTGCAATGCAGCTCATCAGCACCAGTGTTTGATGCAATACCCTCAAGGGGTTTCCTACAAGGGGGCAAGGAAGGGATTTTGCTGCACAAGGTTGTCTCTCCTACAGTGGTTTTCACTAGTCTGTGGCCAGATGTGTCTGTGTGTGGCCCTCCTGGTTGCCCTCTCAGTGCCCTTGAAAAATAATCCAAAACCACTGTTTTTCTTTCTATGCCATTTGCCAGTTGTCTTTGACTCCATCACAGCATCCTGAGGGTTTGCAGGCACCTTTAGGCAGACTTGCTGAGGCAGCAGGCTGTGGCAGCAGAGTGTGCTGTGAGTTCCCCTGTTTCTAAACCTGTCTTTTTGCCAAGGTATCTTCCCTCAGCTCTGCCTGTGCCAAGCAGACTGATCTCAGAGATACCAGTCTGCAAAGGACTTCAAGGTGGGCCTGTCACAAACTTTTGCCATGGGTGCTGTATGAATTTAATCTTTTCTTCACACTAAAAGTCTAGAAACTGAAAATAGGAAATCAGATTCTTTCCACAGGTTTTCCTACCCAAGCCTTGCCATCAGCTATGGTCCATATCCAACAAGCTTATCTAACTTGGCTACTTCAACCCCTCTGATTCAGAGCACCTTGTGTCCCTCCAGTAACGAGTGCCCCAAACACTCCTGCCATCATCGCATTGCTGTGCTAAGCACCATTTGCCTGCCTGCAACCTCCTGCTCTGCCATCTGCCTGCCACAGCCTTCTGTGCTGCTGCATAGTGCACTGTTCTCCTGGAAAAGCCATGGTTGTATGCTTAGAGGGACTGTAGCATTTTTTACATCAAGAGAGAGAGGCAGTTCTGAATTTGTACAACAACGTGCTCTGGAGCCCATGGGTTGACTGGAACATCATCTTACGAGGCACTGACTGATGTACAGTAAATGCTGCTGACACATCTACACATTCATGATGGCCCCAAAATGACAAAACAATGCTGCCCTCCAAACAACATTTGTGCTACCAGATTTTTCCTACAAAATCTGCTGAGACTCTGCCAGTCTGGGTATGTTGTATTTCCCAATACCCTCTGAGCAGCGTGACTTCTGAACAGGGATATCCCGTGTATCTAACTACCTGCCATGCTCCCAGTACTGCTGTGCTCAGCAACAGAAAGGGAACAATGGTCCTAGGACTGATCATCTGTTTGGGATGTGAGTGGTTCTGCGTGACCAGGACTGTTTGTCCATGGCAGAAAAGCAGGAAAAGAGAGAACGGGAGAGAAGGAGGGGGAAGCACCGGGCAGAGCTCCCAGGAAACTGTGCTGTGGACAGTTTGTTTGGGCTCCTCAGAGATTCCTGATGGCTGCTCTGATCTCCTCACCATGAGATTCAGGGATGATTTGTTGTCACATGCTCTGAGCACTCTGTTTTCTTTCTAAGAAAAAAGCTGATCTATTTAGGAGAGATTACATTCGTGCTCAAGCTTATCTGCAAGTGCTAGGCTTATTCTCTGGGCTTTAAGTTTTATTTAGACTAAGTAAGGTTTATATATTTCGTTGGTGAAGCATGCAATGTATGCATTATAATTACGTAGTTAATGCACTAATCTCTACGATGAGCTTTCCTGGCATAACCCAGTACAGTTATCCAAAAACTACTTTTTAATCTCTCAGGAAGGACAATCTTAAGAAGAAAAACACAGTTTCTTCGGCTATCTCTATCCAAATCCTTTCATTCACACATTGCTTCTAGACTGACTGAAGCAGTGGTTAAATCCACTGTGAACACATAATCCAAACAAAGTGCCATTGCAGTGCCATTACTAAATTAATTCCCTTCATAGCAGTTCTCTGGGGGTCCTGTCTCCATCCAGCTCTGTAGATCACTGGAATGTCCCATCATAAATACCTGTGTGCATAATAACTTTCAAAGTCTGTTTTACACCATTTACACAGTCGATCATTTCTAGTCCAACACATGCCCCAAAAACGGAGAGCTGAGCCTAAGAACATATTACCTGCCATGATCACACTAGTCTGTTCATAGAAAGCCTGAGTAGCAAGTTGGCATCACAACTGCATGCATCATTATCTTTGTAGCCATTCATCACCATAAACCCAAGTGCTGCATGTAGTCATTCTCATGTGAAAATACCCAGTTTGCCTCCAAAATGGGCCCTTATTCGTTATTTGGGCACTGAGTTGTCTGAGCTATTTATTGTGCAAACAATTTTTTTCTCATAATGAAGTCCATTGTACGAAAAAGCCAACCTTAGGGAGTGTGAGGACACATTTCATATAAAAATCAATGCAACCTTTCACTGAAGCATAAATCAGATCAGCTGTGACATATATGAAAATATTTGGGGAATGCTTAATGACATTTTTGTGTTCTTGTAAATTATGTGCTTTCAGCTGATTTTAGACTCAGGAAGAGGGAAAGATCATCTCATAGCAGGAAATATCAGCAATTGAAGCCACTACCTTTCTCATGATACTTCCATAGACCTTCCTCTCATATACCTTCCAATAAACTCCCATACATAGAATCATTAATACTAGAAAGACCTGCTTACATCTTTGAGGTTCACCAAAAGCTGATTTCTAACTAATTTTCAAAATAACAATGCCTACTCCCACTCAGACATTTCCCCCCTTCAAAATATAATGCAAACATAAGTTAAAGCCATTCTTTCTGCATAGAAAAGTTACTATTCCATTTAATTTTTGCTCCTGCATGTATGTCCTTTGAGTTTCTTTTTCAAGTAAAATTACCATTTTGGAATTTGCTCCTCCAAGTAACTGCTAGGGCCAGTTCTTTGGATTAAAAAGACAATTACAGTAGGCAATGAAAATTTAAAGGAAAATAGAGTGTTGTGCCTGGCTGACAGTCAAAGGTCTGGGAGCTGGGGCAAATCACACAGCCAATAAATGAAGAGGGGACCTGTGGAAACCTGAATGACACTAGCTTTCTAGGGCTGGTATGGAGTATGCTAACCTTAGGAAAAATAGGGATACCCGGACTAATAAAATGTGTGAGCTTTCAAGACTCACTGCAAGGTGGAATATTTTATATCTATAATACTTTTATTGAACTATTTAGCTAGGGCTTGCAGAAACAGAAAGAAATACATGCAGCTTAAACCTTCACTTTTCTGTCCAGGAGAACAGAACAGCCTCTGAGAAAGGCTGCAAACATACCACTCTTCAAGGGGTGAGAACCGGCAGGTCAGTGGGCAGGTAGAAAGGTATTTAAAATCAGAGAGCTGCATGGATAAGAACTGCTCCCCTGACTCTGCGAATGTCAGGTACAGACCACCGCTATCAAAATCAAGTGGTGTTTGTTCTCTTAACTACAGAGAAGAAACATCATTTGCCCAGCAGTGAAGAGCAGTTACTGTCGCTTTGGAGTCTCAAGCACTTATCAGCAGGCTTGAAAATCATATAAACCTTATCTCCCTGTTTGTGTTTTTTTGAAAAACAGATAACTATGTCCTCTGAAGACACTGCTATCTTTATTGGGCAGATGAAGTGGGCTTGGTGCCTGCTCTTCTTCAGGCACTCGCATTCCTGCTCCATGGAATTTTACTGGGATGTGAGCTGTTACCATGGCCTGGCACTTGCTCCCTGCAGAGCTGCTATTCCTAACTGATGGGTCCTCCATCAGTTATCTTGGCTTATTCACTACTTACATGCCATAATAACCTCAACATGTTTTGACTTGTTCTAATTACTCTGGACTACACATTTGGCCAGGTTTGGATGGTGAACGCATGGTTCCCCCTTCTCTGACAGAGAACTGTAGACCCATTCTTTGCAATAAGTCAGAGGCTACTTTCAGATATTTGGCTATCTATAGTCTCCTTTCAGGAAGTAAACATGTTGGTGGGAAGTATTTAGTATGTGAGAGCTCCTGTCATAGCATGAAGTTTTGTTTTCCAATATAAAATAATGAATTCCACCCTCAAGTCTGAAACCTGGAGTGAGTTGAGCAAACACATGGATTTAGCAAATTTCCCTTGGTGCAGCCATAATCCTCCCACATCATGGCTAGGCACAGCTGCAGGTCATCCAAAGGGCCTTTCTTACCACTACAGTGTTGCCTCGATTTCCGTTGCATGTGGAGAGATGACGACCTAGTCTTGGTAGGGTTTAATATTCATTCCACTGGGAGCTGAATCCCCTACATTGCTCCACCACTTGGCGATGGAGGGAAAAGCTTGCTAGGCAGACTGGAAGTTGCAACTAAGGGAAGCAGATAAGGCAGTAGTTGTTAGCTAAGGCTGTCAGGAAAACAGTTTTATAGTGCACTAGGGGTCAGGGATGTGGCAAACTGCCTGAAAACAAATGCTTGCCCTTGCTGGGTCTGCCTGTGCTGGTGCAGAGGGCCAGGTCCCCTTCTTGGTCGGAACAGGGCTAATGGTGAGGCCTTTTGCAGTCTTACTGGTTTGGATTGAACCTGCAATATGGAGCCCAGAAACACAATGAGGTATTTTTCCTGAGGTGAAAATCATGGTTTTTTTCAGTGCATATTTTGCTGTTCTCTCATGCAAGCGACATAATAGAATGCAAAAAAGCTAGAAGTAAAAAATAAATTGATTTACTCAAATATTTACTCAGATTAGAAGCTTTCACACCTTTCAAATACACTGCCTTATTTTCTGATTAATTGGTCACTGAATGACAAGAACCCTGGGGAAAAAAATCTTACTTAAATCCCTCAGTGTTTTACTCTTGTATAGGATGAACAGACCTCCATGCCCTAGTAGAAAACCTGACTTTGAAAAAAACCAAGCCAAGGTTCTATGTATATTCAGAGGTTAAAACCAAGAGAATCTGCATTCGTGTGACTTCATACAAGACATGACATTCCAGTAAGACCCTGACTGTAGGCCCTGCTCCCTCCACTCACAGTGACAATGTTAAGTAAAGTGCCAGAGAAGTTCAAGGTGTGGCTTCGTGGAGAAGGTGCCTCTGAACACGGGATACTGAACCCACTGAAGCCAAGAGGAGGTTAACTCGGATCATTGCTATTCCCATAACCATGTATTACAGACTGTTGGATTTTGTTTCAGTGATGAGCTTCAAGTACAGCCAAAAGCAAATAGAGGCACGTTGACCTCATAGTTTTGTGAATACAAATTGAGCATCCAAGACAATTAAAAGCAGAGAATACGTGCCATCTCCAAACCCCTGGTGAATTGCTGCCAGAAGTTACCGCTGTCCCGTCCGACTGAAAAGACATTAACACCCGCTGCAGAGGAGGTTGGAAGGCAGCCATCCTCGATGGTTTGCTTATGAGCACTGACTAGGGTCAAACCGACTTCAGTCAGAGATTTACACAAGCCTCATAATCTAATAGTAGAGTTTACTTTATGAGAGTGCCACACCAAAGATAGTAAAATGCAGTTTTAGCTAACAAATCGACATGCTTCCACAGGAAAGCTACAGCCATCATGGAGCATGTCAGCACTGCAGAGCGCCTGGCACAGATTTACAGTTTTCAGTTTATTGCCAAAGAGTTATTGCTAACTCCATTGTTATAGACTTACTGCAATTAAAAGTTCCAGTCACACTTATCATTTTTAAACATAACTAATAAAACCCAATAAATTCTGAGATGTTATAGGTTTTACCGTGCTCTTAAACATCTGAAACCTTTTTATGCTGGACTTTTGACCTACGTTACGATAGATTTTGGAAGTAATTTGGCTGTTGTAAGCTGCTTTACTTCTGATTTGCTTGTATCTGCAAAATTTCTTACAGTTTTTATTATAGTAAGAGATATAGCAGGGTGATACTTAGACATTTTCCCTCGTGCATGCAACAGGTGATCATAAGCTAAGTACTGTGTCTTTTACAAGTCACCTTCCAATGTTCTGTGTTTCTTGTGTCAGAAATTAACAAAAGAATAACGGTTATTTTTATTGTAGCAGTGACTTTTAGTCTTTTCCCTCACATGAGTATTGTTTTCTCTCTTTTCTATCAAAGCTTTAAGAAAACACACTTTTCATTTTTTTTCCTACAGGTGGCTACACGTATAACTTCTACTTCTGACTCTGTATTCCTGTGTTTGGAAACACATTCACATACATGGATGGGGCTCAGAACCTAGACAGGTGGACAGAATAATTTTACCCTGAGTATTTCCCAGCACATTGTGAACTAGCCTTGACAGCCTCTTACAGGATCCAACTTCTACTGACAAGGTTATGGATCTGCTTTTTAAATGCTTCAAGGTTAATCTTAGTTTCAAATTCCATGAACATTCAGAGAGCCTAGTGCCAAGTCAATATACTTTGAGATATATATATATATTGCAAATGGTTTCTATTGAGACATAATATCCACACAAATAGAATTCCTCTTGTAGGAGGACAGATACTATAAAAATCCAAGCATACCTGAAGGAAAAACAAATAACAGAAAACTCATATTCATCAGAAACAACTTCACTGTAAGAAAATTGCTATTGTCACTCCGGAATTCATTGCAACAACTGGGACTGGCTCTTTGCACTACAGAAGTGTTTCACTATCTCTGAGATCGTCTGATGGGTTAAGTATACAGACAGAAGAAGTAAGAAAAACAACGTGCATGATCTGGAATAGAGATTACTGAATGGAGGGGTGCGTACAGGACTCAGAACCAACTCCCTCCGAAAGCTTTGGGAGGCTTAGTGCACAAGCTTAAAAGACCAGCATTGAAAATGTGGATCAGAAACTTTTTATCGGGTGAAACACATTTGTTCATCTCTGATCTCACCTCTTCCCATACACCAGAAAGAGGCAAAGCTTTATGCCAGGTGGGATGAACCTTGTTTGAAGCCTTGGGCATTCTTCTCCCCAGCATCTTCAGGCTTTGTTTATCAGGTAGATACAGCAGCTGGGAACATTATGTTTTTACAATCAGAAAGTCCAGTTTCTGTATCAAAGGACGCAAAAATGCACACGCCCACATCTCTGCATTTTTAAAAGCCCATCATCTACTGCAAACTTGTGCAATCTGCATCAGAGATTTAAAAGAAAGAAAGAGAGAGAGAGGTTTGTCTTTTAAGAAAAAAAAAAAACTTACCAAAAAATAACTGAAGTTCTCTAAAGTTGCCCTGAAGTTGAAATAGCCCAGAACACCAGTGCAGAGCCTGCCTTAAACTCCCCCTCTTTCTCGCCCCCCCTCTCTCTCCTGCAATTGGAAGGAGGGCTGTGCAGAAATTCAGCAAACAATTTTCCTTCTATGTCGACCGGGGCGTTCCTCTACGGGCAGAAAGGGGATGGCTAAGCCTGGGTGAGGCTCGTTGCTCTCCCCAAGCCAAAGAGCACTGTCGCAGATTACACAGCCTGTGAAATCCAATCCTTTTCTCTGCTCAGGCAACAGCTGTACGGCTTCAGCTGAGGCGGGAGCAGCGGATAGACCCTGGGCTTGTGGCTGGTCAGGCTTATCGTGCTGGGGGACTCAGAGGAATGGGGACACACCGGTTTCCTTAAACTCCGTGTCTTTTCCCAGTTTACTGCCTACAGCCACAGGCACGAGCGTACACAGGGTGGAGATGCGGGGCAATTTCCGCGGGACTGAAAGCGTATGGGATGTGGGCGCCCGCGCAAAACAAACAGCTCTTTTCCTGAAATTCATTCCCAGCCTTGCTTCAGGACATAACTGGGTAATTAACGTTATACGTATTAGTAAATTCTCATGCAGGCATGCACACACACAGGATGCAGTCAGCCAGCCTGTCACAACAGAGCGGTTCATACGGGTTTCAAGGCTGTTCCAGTGCCCTCTTTCAGTTCGTTTTTCCTTGTCGCTCTTAGTCAGCTGTTCAATTCTTCCCGAAAAAAAACACCAAAAAACCAAACAACCAAATCCCAACCCTGAATGCTGAGCTGAGAGTCCTTACACCAAGTAAAGCGCTATGGTGGCTTGCAGGGTGGGAGTGCCAGTGTCCTTAGTGCTGGATTCACTGTGGGTCCCGATACTCTACATTTGAGGAAAGCTGTTTAGCACAAACAGAAATGGATTTACGAAAATTCCCAGCCCCTCCTCTCACCTGTTTCTATTTCTCCACCCCATATAAAGTAAATAAATTTAAAGTACAGCTGATCCCCCCCTCCTCTAAGGAATTCCACTGATCTTTTGACTCCTCCTCCCTGAAGCTTTGAAAAATCGCAGCAACAGATTTCAGTCCGGGTTTCCGTGTTCCACAGAGGTATTTGGCTGCTGATTTGCATGCTGTCAAATGGAGGTGAGGTGAGAGAGGGTGCAAAATACAAACAACACTCAAGCAGCCCCTGGGAGTGTCCTGCAATCGCTCCGGCGATTTTACCAACACCCCAGACCAGGTAAAAAACACACCAGCCAAAGGAAAACCCCCTGTGTTTACAGAGCAGCCTGGTTTCGTGTCGAGGCAGATGCTGTACTGGAGATTTTTATGCTGTTGGCCCTGAATAGGTTTCAACCCCTGAAATTCTGTAGATGTTGGATTTCTGGACCCAAGTTTAGAACGGGCACACATAGTTTCTACAGAGGGCATGTGGAAATCTGAGAGGTAAAACTGAGTGTATAGCTCTGCTTCCATCTTATGTGAGTACTTAAGATAGGCATTTTATGAAAGCTGGGTCTTAATAGAACTACAGTATTTATATTAAAGCTAATTCTGTAATTCATGCAATTAACGTATTCTATCTAATTATACATTATATATTAATTATAGATCACATAGGTGACTTAATTTAGAAAACGAGATTTAATTAATATATGCAGTTTGTCAGCATCTGAACTGAATAACACTTCATAAATTATCTATTATATTATTCTATTGTGTCTATAAAATATATACTATATAATCATATGTAATCTGTGATTATATACTATATATATAATCATATATAATTAATATAAATATGTTGTGAAGCACTATGCAGTTCATACACAACCTCTGTCTTCTTATAAGAGTGGCATCCACATCAGTAAATAAAATAATAGACTGGCTGTAGCCAATGCAGGCAGGTAAGACTGTGAAGGAGGAAGATGAGGCAGTGTCAGCACAGGGGATCTGAGACTCTTCAAGGTAGCACATGGATGTGTTCAAGGCGAGGTTGGATGGGGCTTTGAGCAACCTGGTTTAGTGGAAGGTGTCCCTGCCCATGGGAAGGGAGGTTGGAACTGGATGGTCTTTAAGGTCCCCTGCAACACAAACCATTCCATTACACTATTTTTCAAGCAAAATGCCCCTCAGATGCCTCAAGGATGGAGGTGACCACAATAAAGGCTTCCTGAGGTGTTGTCAACAGCAGCAAAGTAAACTGAGGTGGCTGGGATCAGGAACAAGACCTCTAATAAATAGATTTTGCCTTGCTTTGCTGTCATGCACAGCAGTCTATCACCAGTCTTTAGGACCATATCGAGGTCCAGACTTTCTGAACCATCTTTCAACATCCTGACAAACAACATATATTTTTAGAAAAAGACATGCAAAACAAGAAGCCCAACCTACATCATGAACTGATGTGGAGTCAGCTCATTTGGATGCAGAAATCTGGCTCCTACCTCCAGGGCCAGAAGTGCCAGCAGCAGCAGCAGCTGAGCAGGGCAGTCTGTGGGGTAACAGCAGCAGTGTGCTCCATCCCCACTCAATGCTGTATTTCAGCTGTCTTTGCTGAATATATGGATGGGCGTTGTTTCGATCTTTTAAGAATTTTTAAGGCCCACATGAGACAAAACCCTGGCTAATTTGAGAGAAACCAACTGTTTTTCCGTAAACCTGGAAGAAATGACTATATTCTTTCTCATGGTATTGGGAAATCCACATTCATTGTCATTGGCTTTTTTCCAGTTTCATCTCTGAACCGAAGGTGTAAACCTGAAAATGTGAGCAGTGTCCTGCTGTTGTAACTCCAGGGAAGACAGCTCCTGTGTTGGAGATTTATCCCCACAAAATTTCAAGGCAAAAATCTTCCCTCTTGTCAGCCAATATGGTACAGTTCTGTGATTATCAAATTATTTCAAAATTATTTGACGGACATGAATGCATAATGCTCACTTGTTTATTTTTAAATATTTATCAAATCCACTGTTCCTTTACGGAGCTATTGAAAAAAATACTGTCAGACTGATAATTTCCAATTCTCCAAGTGATTCCAGCAGCACAGAGATGACTCATTCAGTGGTCATACTCCAAATAGCCCTTGTGTTTACTCTTCTTGATAGACATCTAAATATTAAAAGATAAATCTCTTTGAGTTGTGCTGTGCCAATATTGAATGTTCCTCTCTGCTCTATTGCCTTGCCAGGGAGCACCACTGTATCTCACATTTATCCCACCTCTAACCCTGTTTCCCAACTTCCCTGTATTAAAAGGTTGTTTTCTTTACTCTGTTCACACAATTGAATGACAAGCTTTCTTTTATTAGTGTTATTCACACCCTGACCTGTGACTGGACTGTTGTTAGACTAACACATAAGGGTGTGCTGCTTTACTAGTAATTGAAAAATGAGATGAAAAACAATGGGAATTTTCTTGTGTTTTCTTTGGCCCAAAGAGAGAGACAACATGTTCCCAGAGATTATACTACAACGTGCTGTGAAACACAGATTCCTTTGGTTTAGCATGGAGGATGCAAGGGTGATCATTTCTACGCTTTTTCCTTTGTAGCAATAAGAAATCTTTAAATATTTGAGGGGAAAAATATGAAGCCACAAATTTCCACAAGGAGATAAGACTGGACTACAGAGACGACCAGCTAAAGAGAGCAAACTTATCTGCACAATTCAGAAAGAAGTTAAAAAATTGAGGACCTCTAATGTGAAGAGAAATGGGCTGCCAAGAGAAGGAACCACAGAAGAAAGAAAAAGGAAGGGGAAGCCAAGATCAGTGTGAAGATGTAGAGGACTAGATGGACCTGATTATCAGACTGGCAGTGAGAGGAATGAATGGATGTCTGTGGAGAGATCTGGCCACCAACTCTCAGTTCAAGCCCAGAGGAAGCTAAATGAAACATTAATCACCAATTTACAGACATCTCCTATACTTTGTCTCCCATGACGCTGCATTTTGCTAAGACATGGAAATGTATATATTTATCTATTTTACAGTCACTTAGTTTGAACTAAAAAGGTATTTAAGCCAGCCACACAAACTCCCTTTGAATTTCTTCTCTTTTGCAATACATAACACATTAATTTGATTGATTTGCTTCAACATTTTTTTCCATAAAACTCTTACAGTTGCAGGTAGACATACAACCTGACAAACAGAGAGAGAGCCAGGTATGGAAATGATGTTCCATCACTGTGTCTTTTAAGAAGCCTCAGTGTCGGGCTCAAAGACATCATTTTGGAGTTAGTCAATTCAGATTCATTCTCCCACCAAAAAACTGAATAGGAGTCATTCATGTATCTTATAACCTAACTGAAGACTGCCCTCCGAATACATCAGTCTTGTGTTCTTTATAACCTTTTCATCTGAGAATTTACTCCAAAGAAGCTCCAGTGTCTACCTGTTCTTGCTAAGTTCTACCAGCATTATCTGCATGCTGCGATGACAGTTAGATGCAACTGCTACTATTTTGTGTAGTTAGATGTTTCTTCTTTGTGAAGATAAACAAATTTCAACTCCACAGTTGCAGGGATGGAACAGCAAGATCCAAACTCAAGGGAAAATAGCCCAAACAAACCCAAGGAAGAGCCGTCTATTTTCAGAAAGTCAAATATTCTCTTCTGGGATGCCTACATATTCTTTTTTTCAATTTAGTGGTTAATATTCTTACTAATGAAAAGAAGAACAAAAAACAAAGAAGGAAGCTAAAAATGGTTATCTGCAACCAGCATAAACAAAAACCTCAACAACAACAAAGAAAGCATTATTTGAAAATCAAATGAGACATTTCCAAGACCAATCTTTTATCTAACAGGAGGAAAAGAAAAAATGAAACTAGTTCACTCTGGACAGTTTCTTTTACTTTGTCCTTGGGCATGTGCTCCATCTCCCTTTGTCTCCTAGATGTGTTTCCACTGGCCCTGACAGTGCTGGCATTGACCTTGTGCAGCCAAAATAGTTTGGACAGAATGAACCAGAAAAACAGGAGCCAGCCAGAGCAAGGGGCGACACAGCCATGGCCACGGACCTGGGGGAAAACTGCTATAATTAGCAAGGCTCGTACAAAAAACCATGGTCCTCATGAAGTTGCTGCCTTCCTGCCCTGCAGTTGAATATTAGACTGTTCAGAGCAGAGAGAAGCAGAG
This sequence comes from Serilophus lunatus, assembly GCA_013399895.1. Classification (NCBI taxonomy): domain Eukaryota; kingdom Metazoa; phylum Chordata; class Aves; order Passeriformes; family Eurylaimidae; genus Serilophus; species Serilophus lunatus. The sequence goes on from VXBA01002513.1 coordinate 37,321, forward strand.
CCATTCCCTGCAGAACTCTTCACACACCCTGGCCTGACAGGTTGTCTAACCATCAACATCCTCCTCTGCTGCTGTGAAGGGCCTTAATTTCAAAGTAATATTTACTCCATGTTCCTCTCAACCATCTCATTCCCTTCTCTCGGCTGTCTACTTCCCTGCTCCCTGTTCCCCTTCAGAGCTGGCTGACCGTAGACGTTTATTAGTTTACTATTTCAAAACCTGTGATAATGTATAGAAAGCACACCCGGGCTCCTCCTAGAAAAGTATTAGTGACAAATGGACGACACCAAGAAAACAAAAGCATCTTTTCAAGCTGGAAAGATTGGTGTTAATTACCCGTGAATGACCTGGTTTGTACTAGGTGGCAATGCTCAAGCATCTGAAAAAGAACTATTTAAAACAAACTATTTCTATTTCTGCAATGTCATTATGCTGACTTAAGCACTTTTCTGTCCACAGTTTTGGTACTTCTGGTTGTCAGCAAGTGAGTAATTTTTTTCCAGTTTCGAAATACAGGGGGGAAAAGCCCTAAAGCCTGCCAAACTGTGCGTACAACATTCACAAACTCCCTATTTCCGACCATCCATTGAGTTGGATATCTCCGGAAAGAACAGTACTTTTAAGAATCATGGTGCGACATTTGTTACATTTGATCAAGACTCTTTTTCCTATCAAATTGAAAGTTAAAGGATGTTGCCACCAATATTTCTAGATCTCATAAAACTCAGACGCCAATAAAAGCCAAGTATAGTTATTAAATGTTGTATCTCAGATACTATTGGAAAAAACCAAAAGTTTTTGTTTGTTTTAGCAAAATGCATTTTAGATGCTTCACTACAGGTTTTGGTTTGGGTCTTTTTTTGCCCTTTCCCTTTTTATCAGTCCCTGTATAGAGGGGCATAAAATCTTGGGGTTTGTGGGGGCTTGTATGGCTTATGGCAAAGTCTGTGGAAATGCTTCTCAGTGAACTCTCTCGTTGTTTTTCTCTGCAAAGCCTTAAGAACAGTTATCGAACAAGAATCTTAAAATAAAAGTCCTGGCAGATGATCTCACTATGTGCCCTGGGGTTTCCATGGCATTTAGTGAACCACCGGTGATTAGCAGATTTGTTGAAGGAGAGCAGATAAAGGAGTAATTGGGAACTGCGCTGAAATAATCTCTTTCTTCTGGCTCCAGAGTCCCGATGAAACCTGCTTTTGGCGATGGAAATACTCACCTGGGGACCTGGCTATGCCCACACAGCCTTGCTCAGGAAAGGGCTGTTTGCTGGCAGTGGCTCTGGGCACGGGGTGACTGACATGTTTTAGTTACTTCTTTTTTGAGGCTGTTTTAATCTAAACCTTCACATGCATCTGCAATGCCACCGGTTCCCGGATTACTTACAGCTGCTTGGTGGGCAGGAGCGGGCAGATGCAGCCTTTGACAAAAAGCGAGAAGCCCAGGTGAATGCGGAAAGCACCAGCTCCTGTCTTGCTAATAAAATAAATTGTTTTCCTTCAGATGATGAATGCTCATCCTGTTTTGCCCGTCCATTGCAGGGGCACACAGGGAGTCTGGGTATTAAACGAGGGTATTTCATACACACAGGGGTTGCTGTGTGCCCGCGGCTGGCACACACCAGCATGGAAAAACAGGGTCAGTGCTGTGCCTGAGACTCGGTGTGCATCTTCAGGGCGTGGGCTGGCACAAAGAAAAGACTCAGCAGATGACAATGGGGCTCACTGTTTGCCGTAGGATGTCAGCAACACAGCAGGGTTTATTTCTTAATGAAGTGAGTCACTTGATCGGTATCAAGTATCTGTTGAATTGAGTGATGGGGTGGATCCAAGTGTTAGAGGACCTCGTTTTAAATATACCATTCACTACTCATGCCTGACTTGCACTGTGTAAACAACATCAGTGAGAGATGGAAATACATTAGGTTAACTCCATCTGGGGCTTCGAAGTCTCTTGCTTCCTTACAGAGCTAAGACTGATTTTCCAATAACAGGAAATTCACCTTAAAGCCCTACATCCCATTACAAATAAGCCTTCTCTTGGAACGGGGAAGCCAGAAGTACAGGGTAAGTAAAATCAGATAATCGGCACAGTTATCTTGACTTCTGCACTTCAACTTACTTGGCTGAACTGGCTCGCTGGTGCCCCAGAAAGGAAAACTGTGGGAAACAGCAGCCAAGAGGAAGTAAGAAAAAGAGTACTCCTTTCACTGCATTTGTGATGCCATTGGCTTTATCCTGTGCAGTTCTCAGCATCCTCAAAGTTGAAATGAAATCTCTAGGCATTAAGAATCTTGGCACATGTACCTAAGACTCTCAGGACTTTTCTGGCTTTTTCATCCCATTTGCTGCCGCTGAAATCAGCTGGAGTGTTGCCTTTGACTTTAATGGCAGCAAGGTTGAGCCCTTAAAGGCTTCATTCCTAATTTTTCCCTCTGAGCAGCAAAGGAAACAACAGGAATTGACCTCACATACAGGTGAGAAATACTTCATGTCATCTTTTTCCTTGGTCTGTGCTGGAGAAGAGTAGTATGTTACTGAAACTGCCCAACTCCTTGATACACAGAAATAGAATTTAAACCATTGATTGATTCTGCTGGCAGAGAAAATCAGCTTGATCAGTGTGAATAGGATTCTCTTGTGTTCTGATGAATTGCTCAGTTGCAAGGTAGTGTCAAGTGGAGAGGAGGAAGAAGCCCTAGTACCTGTGACACACTGAAATGAACATTCCCCCGCCACTGTGCTGGTATATGAGTTCAGCTGCCAATCACTTGGTTGAATGAATAAACCCAATGTTTAATAATTCCTCCTAATTTGAAAACGATGCTAATGGTAAATAAAGTTGCTGTTCAGTCTTCCACAGCACATGGTGCTATGCTGGTTTTGGCTGCATTTGCCAATAGATAGAAATCAATGAAGTGAGAGCAAATAACTCGTATTTTTTTAAGGGGAGATATTATATGTGTAGTGGAGTTTTGACAGCAGAAATGCTCTCGGCTGCTGATGCAAACAAACCCTGTGAATGCAGGCTGAGAAGAAAGACTGCAGAGCCCAAAATGCGTCAGGAGCAGAGAAACAGCAAACTGTGGGAGCACAGCAAACTGAACACCGGCAGCACTGAGTCCTGTTCTTCTACAGTCTGTTATCTCACACAAGTGTTCGTGTTTTGAGTCTTTCTTTGCTTGTAAATAAAAAAAATTTCCTTCAAAAAGGGTACTGAGAGTGTTTGGGGAGTAGAAACAGAACTGAATCTTAAAGATTTTTACACAGTGTTCATGAAAGGATTTGGAAAGCTAAATCAAGAACTACTGATAGATTAGCATTTTCTTTATCTTGCTTAAGATAAGAAGTTATTAATTAAAAGAATCCTAAGAAATACCTGGATTGACCAGTGACAAAATGCAGCAGCAAAAAACAACTTCCTTTTTAAAAATGGGGAAAAGTGTCCTTACAATTTTCTTATTTAAAATGAGTATTCCTGTGGATGAATGGGTAAGACAGAAGTTAATTGAGAACTTTTTAAATGTGTTTTTTAGCTGCTGCTAAGTTATTGCACAAGGAACTCAAATGGAGTCTGTATGCTCCTCATGGCATCATTCAGGTGATCCTTCCTGCTCACTGGTCCTGAACTTCCTCTGAGCCCCTCTGGCAGCTGCAGGATCCTGCAGAGACCAGGCTCTTGTCTGGGCATACCCACGTGCCACGTCGCAACACATGTTTCTGAGTAATGTAAGTGACTCAGGACACACACATGTGACAGCTCACAAGCAGCTCTGTGAAGGCTTCTAATTTCACACTAAACAGACACATGATCCATCACCTTCTTCTGCTGTTGTATAGAGTGATTCAGTTGAGCCTTGCAGATTTCTAAATTCAAAATCCTGTTTTCAGGAAACCGTTCCTTTTCCAAACAGTCAACAAACAGAGGAAAAGGTACGATAAGGAAATAGAAGAGCAGAACTACAATTAGTGTCACCTGCTCAAGTCTGATCTGTTAGTCCTGTGTCTTTGGATGCATGAGGAGAAGCAGGGTATCCTTTAAGCAGTATCCATGAATGAGAAGGATGCCGAGTGTTACAGTAGCCAACACAAGTCCTACAGCGCCATGGGAAAACAACATGGGCTCAGTCCTCGGGCTGCCTCCTTTTTTTTCTCTCTTACAGCAATAAAAGGGCTCAGGTGTTTTGTGCAAAACTACTGCCTGAAGCCCATTTCCACCTATAACTGTTAGCATAGCCGATTATTGTCCCTTGGTGAAAGGAATCACCCGTTATTCATGACTCAGCTCCTGAGCACTACTTGAGTGGCAGAGGGGAGAAGCTTCCAGGCTGGGATCCCCTTCTGTTTTCTTTGTGGGAATAGAATGTGGCTTTGCACGACAGGGATTCGTGCTCTGCAGAGTGTCTGAAGGGATTACACAGAGCAAAGCCATAATCATATGCTCTGATATTGTTGATGTATTTTAAATGATCCATTATTCATCTGTGTGAGTAAAGCCAGAGGAATGGAAAATTAAAACGTGAAACTAGTGAACACAAAAACTGAGCAAGTGATTCATGCTGTGTGGAAAATGGGCCTCACTGGGTGTAGGTCTGTAGTTCTGCAGAATTAAGTACAGCTACAGGGTCTAATAATTTAACTCATTAACAACAAATGAATGTGAAAAATGCATGGGTACGGCACATACACCCTGAGTGAGATTTCACTACAGGTGAAACTTCACCATGGGTGCTTCCTCAGGTGCTTTTCAGCTCTTGCAGGTGACCAAAGAAGGTAGAATTCTGTTCTTCCTCTCTGAACGTGGGGAGAAGAGGGCAGAACAGATTTTGCCTTGCATAAAAGCCAACATAACAGATCTGATTTGTCTTGTGTTCCCTCCTCTCATCTCCAGTTCAGCTGGGTTCAGAGGGTTTCTCATTGACTCTCCTTTCCAAGCCCTTCTCTTTGGGGGGTACTGTGAGAAACATAAATACATCAGCTGGAAAGACTGGGCACATTGCATAGGGTGCTCAGCATTTCCAGCATGACTCTGAGAGACACCTTTCTGCTCACCTTGCTTCCATCACTTTCAGCTCCAAGACTAATTCTGGAAACACATCCATAATGCCGTGGCCTTGCACTATTCTTTCCCTGCATTAGAATATTTATATAGTCCATTTTGCCAAGGAATCACATCAGAAAAGCTGCAGATTTGCTTTCACTCCTTGTTGAAAAGGTTCTCTCATCCCTCTGCTGGAGCAGTGAAATTTTAGGTGGGAAAAAGAAGGGAAACACACTTTATAGTCAGATATAAAATTATTACTCAAAGAGAAATGGATTTTTTTTTTCCTCTGGTTAAAAGAATTAATTTTCTCTCCTGAATTTTAAACTTTATTCCTTCCACACAGATCCTTCAGTGAGAAATGAAGGACCCATTAATCATCTCCAAACTGATCATGCTCCACCATGAAAACCATAAGCACCTTGTAGGTGATGGGAAATCCCCAAGCAACAAACTGAAACTTTAAAACTATTGAAGGAATGAAGGAGTGAAACATCCAAAATGTCCAATTAGTCAGTTTTATTATCATATTGTGTGTGGTCTCCGTGAAAATCTAGCCCCATCTCACAAATTCTAAGACCATGAAAAAGATGTGGCACATGCACCCCCCCATAATAAAGCTACTAGTAACCCAAGGGGAGATTTCTAATGTGAGTCATGCTGCCCAGGAAGAGATGAGACAGGGCAGCCAATTTACTTTTAAGCAGCAGCTTGAGCCTGCTGCTAAATCAGCAAATCCAGATGGCCTGGATATTGCACACAGTGCTTTATTTACAGCCTCAGAAATTCCTAAATCTCAACCAAGGTGCATTATCTTGCTGGTTTGGATGGAGAAGAGAGAGTGTAGATGCAAGGAACAGCTTCAAAGATTTGTAGGTCTGTGGCACTCACCTAACTTTCCAGTGAACTTGGAGAGAAGAGGACCAAGGGTTGTGAGACAAAGGAATAAGAGCATGGATACATAGGTCTGGGTAACTGCACAGAGGAGAAGCCTTATTAAGACCTTAAAAGACAGCTTGGAAAAGAGATTACTTTCAGGTGCAGCGTTGATCTTTTATTTTCTTACTTTACACTTTTATAATCTCAAGGAGCTTTTGACTTTTAAGAAGGGAACAAGTTATGACAGAGCAGCACTGCAGAACTGCCCTTGGGGTGCCTACGAACCAGAACAAGTTTGGGAATCAGCAGCAAAAGTCCCACTGTCATCATCCAATGAGCAGCAAAAGGAAAAAGTGATCCTGCCAGATGTTACCGAGAGCCTTCCAGTAAGGGAAACATTAATTTTAAGAAAGAGCCACTTTATGAAGACCCAACTGACCAGGAACTGGGCAAAGCAGAACAGTGCCAGAGTCAAGATGGTGAGAATATTAGTTATGCACTCTGGATAGAGTCAACATGACACAAATAGGAGCCTGAAGCAGCCCTTCCTTTCCAACCACAGTATTTCCTTAGCTACCTTAGTTAGTTTAGTGATCTACTTGTTCCCACTTAAAACTTCACTGTTTCTAGGTAGAACTTGTCCCTAGCAGGAACACCCATCCCCTGGGGCAGGAGAGGATGGCAGCTCATCAGCCTCTGCTTGGGACCGTTCTTGCAGGTGGTGGAGAGGAACTGGAAAGAGGAGACAGCAGAGAGAAACTATGATAGACTGGAGGGATTAGGCTTAGGTACAGACTGGATCTAGTCAAGGCTCGGCCACAGAGAGCACATCTTTGCCCAGACTGAATGAGAAGCATGGTGGAAACCTCCTGAGCTCTTGGAGACAGATGCCAGCAGTGCAGGAGAAGCTGGAATTTAATAGGTGGAACAAGGAAGAAGGGAGTGTTGGAGAAAAACAGTCCTCTCAAGTATGTAACTAGGATTTGCTCCTTGTGCATTTTCTGCCCATCACAAATGCATTTCAGAAATCCTCTAGTGCACAAATTCATAAGGAAAAGCCTGGAGGAAGAATTTTAGCATGTATTAATAGTAGAAGAAGAAATTGGGTGGTAAGATTTTTCTAGCCAAGGTGTCTCCAGTGATGGCCAAACAACATAGTTCTTTTGTAGACTTGAAGCGTTCAAGTCAGAAGTTAAGACCAACCAATATACAGAGGACCCACAGCTGGAGATTTGCAAACTAATTACTTCTGTGGAAACCCTGGAAATCTACAAGCAAACAATTTTCACTCATGAAATGTTTAAACTTTTTCAAGTGGCAGTTTTCTAGGAGAAAGAAAAGTGTGGGGGAAAAAATACTATTTTTAATTTTGACAGCTCCTGTTGACCCTGACCTGGTGTCAGATGGAACATTAAAAATATTTCATAATACAAGAATCCTGTGTCCCTCTGCACAGGATGTACTTAGGGCTTCACATAGTGTGATACACTGAAGAGCTACCCTTTCTCCTGTACCTATTGGCATCTCACAAGGCAACTAAAAGATGATTTCAAAGCCACTGCTCCTTCCTGGGGGTCCCACAGCCTTTTGTATTCTTTTGTGTTTAATTTCAATCAGCACCATTGTCTGTTTATTCTGAAAATAGGGATATCCCTCAAATTTTAGCACATCCATGAATCTGCACATCTAGTTGGTGATCACAAGCAAAGAAGGACAAGCATAGTTGGTAGAAATAAGGATGTAGCTTTTGCATCTAGTCACAACTTCCCCTAACCTCTAGGCTGAGAAGTCTGTGCCTACTCCAAGTCCAGAGAGGTGTCAGACTGAGTATACTAAAAGCCAATGTGGGTTGATTCTTGGTTTAGAATCCTACCATGAGCCCTTGAAGTATCCATTCAAGACAGAGCAACAAGAATTATGAGAAAATTAAAACCCTCAAGCAAAGACAGACTTTTATTCTGAAAAAAACTCCTTATATGCAATCTGCTGTTGTGTAATATATATACTAGAGGGACAAAATGTGGTGTAAAGATCCTAGCAAGCTGAGATCCAGCTTACATATTTGGCCTGTTTCATCCAAGGATGAAAATAATTACACAAAGTCAGTCTAAGCAATCCCAGAAGGATTTGAACATGTGAAATACAGTCATTGTGAGAAGTGTAAGGAAGGGAGAGCTACACCAGTTTCAGTTCGCCTTGGCTTTCTTAGGCTTGTGTGTGAATTTGGCCCAGAAAACTTTCTGGCACTGAGGATGGTGATCATTCATCCTTTCTATTTGCACAAGAATGTGGGAAGGGCTTAGAAAAAGCTCCTCTTCTCCCATCTGGGGGCCTGGTTGGATGCCAGTTAAGTTCAGCGATGCATAACCATTTCAAGAAACTCCTTGCCACTCTCTATTTGCAGGCATTTGCAAAGAAAGGAAATGTATTGCCACAACAGCACATAGGTTGCCCTGTCAGAATGGGGTTGGAGGGAGGGGTTATCCTATTTTTCTCTGCTTGTCATGACAACAAAACCAGGCACAGGGAAATAAAACCAGTTTATCACCTTAGCACACATCCAACCAGATTTTCAAACCCCAGCAGCTGGGGAAAAGAGAGAGGAGAAACATAACACACAGGTAGAAAATCCTGATGTGATATGTGCTCAGAGAAGCAAGACACTGCATCTTCTTGAGGGCACCAGGTGCCTCTCCCCCAGCACATCAGCAGCAAGGCAGCACAAGGCAAAGCAACGAGATATGTTGCAAGTAGCAAGCCCCTACCTGGAAGCTGTGGGCAGGTTTCTGTCTCAGTCTCCTGTCTGACAGCTGTCCCTGCTGAGATGAATGAGGTGCTTTGGGTCATTCAAGCACCCAAGTCCCAGGGTGGGGCCAGTGGGGCGCCTTTGGCTCCAAACCCCGCCTCACATCATGTGAGCCCTGCACGGCGAGGTCTTCCCGAAGGCCACTCCCGTTGCCCATGTTTCTGTAAACCCTCATGAGCCTCTCTGCCTGTTGAGCGGCCAATTGCAAACAGTCTGCCTTGCCTTTGAGTGCTCGCCAAGACTTAGTTTGTTTTCTCTTCTGTTTCAAACATTCTTTGTGTCTTTCTGGCTCAGTTAATTAGCTACGATACTCAGCTTCTCCAGTTTTTAAGTGCTGCCCGAGTAATAGCTGATCAGATACAGAGGAACTTTAAAGCCTGGGCTGAAGCTATACTGAAAAAGGAAGGTGCACTCTGCCTATGGCAGGTTCATCCGGCTGATGCACAGAACATCAGAGAAGACATGGTGGCCTGGGTTTGATGGCACAGTAGGGTTTGTTCCTTCGTTTCTGCAGTGTCCTGCAACCAAAACTAACACATCTTTGCTCCTCATCCTGGCACAGATCTCTGAATTAAGGTAACAACACCTGGCAGATGCAGGAGGGGTGGCTGGGACACAGAATGCCACTGCAAACTTATTGGTTGCAAGGGAACATCTCCAAGGATTCCTCGGAAGCTGTTAAGGGTAGGCAGCCTGAGAAAGAAACACCTGGGAAATGGAAGGAACTGTCTGAGACAGCTCAGAAGAATAGGTAGGAGAAAGTCAGAAAGGCTGTGCATAGTCAGGAAGATCAGGAGGAAAAGCACCCTCTGATATTTGGAGCAGTTCTGTCAGATAGATCATCAAACTGTATTTTAGAAGTTTGTCTAAGCTGGACTATTTTTCCAGCCCTATATTGTTGCTTATGTTTACCTACCACAAGACACTTCGTCCAGGGGTTAAAACTGCAGTTTTCAGCCATGTGGCAGGCTGTTGTAATCCTTCTCTATTACATAACACAGCAAATATTTTGCTAAAGTTCAGTTTAATTTGAGGATTGATGGTGGTAAGAAGCACATTCTCCTTTATGAATTTTTCCCCTTTGGAAATCAGGATAGGGGCATGTGAACGGCAGCTTTTCCTCTGTTTGCCTGAATTAGTGGCCAAGCAAAGGTACTATGTTCCCCCTCATACCAGTCACGTTCTGCTTACAAGGAAAAGGTTAACATCTCTCCCTTCCCTACTTGCTCCTGCTGTGGCACAGAACAGACTGTAAGAGACAAGCATGACACAAGTGAAGCAAAGAACTGGAAATAGGGTAGGGAGGAGATAATTTATCCTTAGACTAAATTAGGTGGAGGCCAGCTATTCTTGTGTTGTTTTGCTAAGGTTGCTCTGGATTAAGAGAAGACACAAAGGGGAGGGGAGGGAGACAAGAAAAGTCTTGTTATTTAGCTTTTCCTGAGACTGTTTATAGGTTGCTTGACGTAATTCCATGATCATTCATGGCAAAGCTTTCCTAGGATGTTTTCTTCCTCTTCCTGTTAATGCCACTGTTGCCTTTCTGGTGATGCGGGATCTGTGTGGCTCTCTTCAAGTCTCATACTTTCTTCTGCTGCTCCTCAAGTATGTAGGGACTGAAGGCCAACCCTGCTTCTCTCTTCTCATCATGCTTTTGGCCCTTCTCTGAAATACAGAGAACAGCTGTTGAAGGCTAAGAAAAGCTGACTGTTGGGCTAGATCACCAATTCCTCTGTCTTTCACAACAGCTTGAGATCTTGCTCTTCACACTTTGCTGCTGAGACTCAACTTTTTCATCTTTTGCCATACCTTCTGTTTTAATCCTTGTTTTTCTAATCATAGCTTTAATCCCCATTTACTAAAGCTTTTTGTGGTCCAACTACCTCTTCCAGTTACACTAGTGTGAATCCAGAGTAAATCTGCTGGTGTCATTGGGATTATGAGATATGAGATGACATGACCCAGAGCCAAAACCAATGCCACCACTGTCAGCATCTTTCTTGATGTTGTTCCCAGTATCAAAGAGAGATTGTAGTCTGGGAATGGTGATACTAATCAAGACATGGAGTTAAGTTGCATAATATGCCTACTTCAACCTTCTCCAAGTGCTTTTCAACCATTAATTAAATATAGGAGGCCAATAAAGACAAGGGTTATCATTTTCAGGGTGAGGCACCAAGAAGGCAGCAATGTTCTCAAAGGCACATATCAGGAGTCCAGCCTGGCTCTGTGATAAAATCCCACATTGATTTTATTGGCTCAAAATCAGCAATAGGAGTCAAAAGAAGAGTCCTTGTCTCTTGTCCCTGTCCTACCAGAATGTTGATAACACTGGAAAAATGAGTGCCTCAAAAGGGGTGCTGAGTCTGTTCCGTGCCACAGTCATGTCAAATTGGGGGTTATTGGAGAATCCTTTTTTGTTGTTCTGTTAAATAGCATCGGAGCAAATTTGAATATGAATGTCTGTGACAAGCCATCCCATATGGCATTGGCTTCACTGGGGGCTATCACATTTCCCCTTCCGCCCCATGGCAGCAGGCTTCCAGGTCTGTCAGGATTCAGGGGAGGACTTACCCCTTTCATTCTACTGCTGAATCCCAAAGGGATTTGCTGATGTTGATTATCAGTTCAAGCTGAGCATTGCTTAGGTACTGCCAAACCTTGCAAACAAAAGCATGGAGAACCTGATCTGTTCTGCTTTCATCCATATTCGCAGCACTTCTTCTGAAGGACGTCTGATGCCACAGTAGCTTAAAGAATTCTGCTTCATGCTGTGTGTCATGAACTTTAAAAAAAAAAAATCATTCTGGAAACCTTCCCAGATTGTGCAGTGCAACTGCCTTCTGCACCCTAAGAAAAGGATGAAGGTGGTAGGGCTGTTTCCTCTTCTCTTTTTTTTGGCCCATAAGCGTGCATCATGTTCCCACACTGGGCTAGTGTGCTGGTCCATCCCAGATGTGTGTTTCATCAGAAAAAGTTTGTGTTGAGGGGATATGGAAAGAATCATAGCAGTGACAGACGGGTTTGTTTCTTGTCTCTTATGTATTCTATGTATTATATGTATTCTATGATCACAACATTAAATGTAGGTAAAAGAGAGCACATATAATGCAACTGTGTAATTTACAACTAATTTACTAGCACTGATTTACTAATACTTCTCACAGAGTAATTCTAAGAACTAGATAGATCTATTTTATTTTTTTACAGCCCGTTCTGACAGAGGAAGTCACATGATTGAAATCTAATGGTGCAATTGTACTAAAGAAAACTCTGGAAGCTCAGCCAGGACTAATTACTCCAACCTCAGACCTGGCTGCTCTCTGCATGGTGAGGCTCTGTGTGGGCACACGGGCTGGCAGGGTTAGTAGAGGAGCAAACTAATGGAGAAATAGGAATGAAAGGTTACACTTCTGCAACTCTTATGGTCCAAATGTATTTCAATGCAAAATGAAGGTGTTACGCCAGCAGGTTTTGGTACAGAGACACTGCTATTTAGTTGTAGTATCTACTTCTAATATACACATAGGGTTAAGCCTAGAAAAATCCAGATCTTGCGGGCATTTTCAAACTCATCTACATCCCATGACTGAACACAATTAAACACAATTATATAATTGTTTGTGTTGCCATAAAGGCAGGGACGTATCCTTGAGAGAAGGCTGTTCCTTTGGTGTTTGAGAGCTTGGTGGCCTTCATTTCCTGGGATGAACAGACTCTAGCGTGGGCTGGTCAGGATGGAGGAAGCTCTCCTGTGCAGAATGCAAGCTCCATGTGCCTTTTCTTTCACAGCAACACTGGATATAGGAGCTCTTCATTATCCCCTCTCCCGCGCATCCTCATTGCCACATCATCCCCAAAAGTGCACTCAAAGTTAGACCACGGAGAAAATAACCCTCCTGCAACCTCACTGCCACCCAAAACCCTGTGGGGATATCCCACTGTTAAGTAATGCATCCTTGAGCACCCCACACATCCAGGTTACCCATAATGGCTCCACTGGCAGATGTTACAGGACAAATGCACTGGGATGGGATGGTGATTGGGAAAAGGACGTGTGGTGCTATGCTCCTGGGAAACGTTCCATCTGCACAGGACACCAGCACTGGGTGGCTTTGTGTGCTGCAAGCTCAGATCCAGGATTATTTTTCAGCCACTCCTCTGTATGGACGATCCCAGCCTGGCTGTTTGACTGTTTGTCTTGGCAGCAAGTCCCCACATTGAACCGAGGGTGTCATTTATCTCTGGCAGCAGCAGTGCTCACCAAAGCGAGGAGCAATAGCAGCAGCCCTGAGGCCCTGGCTGGTGGGGGCTCTCCCTGTCACTTGCTTCTCATTCCTCCACCTCTCACACAGTAACAAGGGCCCTGGAAAAGAGGCTGCTGCAGCCAGAGTTCCTTGGACAGAAACAGATGGTGCACAAAGCACTGGGCAAAATGCATTGCAAGCTCTAATTGCTCAGGAAAGAGCACTCTACCAAAGCGAACTTGAGATGTCTGTTGATTCTTCTTATTTCTTGAAGTTTTGAAAAGCAACAGTAAAGAAAAATCAACATTTTTCAGCTGGTTTTGGTTTGCTGCTGGGATATGAACGTTCCTGACATGAATCAGAAGCTGTGGCAAACACAACGTGCTGTGCCTCTGATGGGTACATACCATCCCCATTTCTTGCAGCTAGATGGAGAACAGCAGCACACTTTATTGCACAGGGGATGGACAAAGAAAGCTTTGTTGGCTGTAGGGCTCTGTCATGCCGATGTTTCTTTTCCACTTGTCCTCATAAGTCACCAAAGGGCCCATAAGTACCCACTGGAAATAGAAGTGTGAAACTAATAACTAAAAATATAAGCTCTAGAGGGAAGGAGATGAGTCAGGAGGGAGGGAAGACAAAAAGAAGCCAGAGGGATGCAATTTACCGAGCCTGAATCATGATTCTGGCAGGGAGCTTTCTGCCAGAGCTAGATGAATCAGATTCCCTTTCAGTCTTTGCTGGCACCACAGCTATTTTGGTGTCACCATGGATAGAATAAGAGTAGATATTGAGAAGCATTACTGGGCAAAGAGTGAGAGAGTGAGAGTCTGCTGAAACTGAAACAGCTTGTGTCATTTTAACATTATACTCACTGAAAGAAGAAAAAGTAGGGAAAATTAAATATGCTGCAATGTGTGTCAGGTCAGAGCTTTTCCTGAGATTCAGGGAGGGTGTTCCTCACCTGAGCTGGGAGTCTGGCTCCTGCAGGTTTTGTTTACCTCTCTCTCGTAATGGGGCTGGAATAGATGCTGTTGCAGCTCATAGATAAAAATGTTTCAAAGAAAAAAGTGCAACTGAGCTGACATTTTGTTTAAGATACTCAAAATTTGTGGACCATATTCAGCAGCTTGTAAGATGGAATGGACACCCAGCATTTGGCATGGCAGATAAGAACAGAGGAGAAGGGATGTCACTGTACTTACAGTAATTTTCAGGATGTCACAGCTTGCAATGGAGTCTTGCCCAGGGACTTTCACAGCTCCAGCTGATCTCAGGAACCCGCTTGTGTGTTATTCCCACCCACACAGTGCAAAGATGAACCCTGCAGCTGAGACGCAGCAATCTTGCAGTTCAGGTGTTCATTCAGTAAAGGACTAAAAGGTACATGTTTTGCTTTGACCCTGTGCTCCAATCTGGTGGCAATCAGGAGGCCCTGCACACTTGCTCAAGTGTCTCACTAAACGGGGTCTGTAGAAAATGACCACTAGCATCTGAGGATTTAGATCACATCCCGAACAAGGTAAAGAATAGGTTTAGAAAATATTTTAGATTTTGGGATTTGGCTAATTGCCACAGTTTGCTGTGGCAGATGTTCTCTTCTCCTACTTATTTGTTGTTCTGGCTCAAAAATTATCCATGAAAAACATGTTCATCAACAACTGCAAAACGCTCCCAGCATCCTCTAGATATCAAATCCAAGTGCATGCTTGTGCTTGCTTGGCTAATGAAGGAAACTGGCCAATTTTTGTTTATCTATTTCTCACCTGTGTCATCATGACAGTCAGCTAAAGCAAGGGTGGATGAATATAGCCAGCAGAGACAGCAGCTTACAAAACAAGCCTATTTTTAACCAGCCTTCCTTCCATCCTGTGGAGGAAACAAAGCATTTTAATATGCGCTGCTTGATGTGGGATTCACTGCATGGTTTTCCCCACCCTTGTTGGGATGAGCCTACCTCATCATCATGCTGATTCTCCTTTCTCAAACCCGTATCACATGCCTGGGCAGCCAGCCAGCCTACCTGTCTGAGGAAAACAGAGCTAGTTTCCCCAGCCACACCCTGACCTCTGATGGTGAGATAACCCATTGTCAAGAAAAATCAGCAATAACTGTTTGGAAAACAGATGCCTGTCAAATTTCACATGCAACCGTCTTTCCTGCTGCATCCTTTCCCAGCACAGACTTTGTTGTAGGTGCCATGGCCCCACTCTTGCTCTGCACCTCCCAGGTACCAGGATCCAGTTGGTGACACAACACGACCCAGCGTAGAAGATGCTCCCTTTGTGTGTGACCCACCACAGCATCCTTTCACATCATCAGAAAACTGGTACCAGAGAAAGAACAATTCATCTTCATGACATTGGAGAATTTTGTTTCCTTAGCCAAAAAAACCCCCAAACAAACAAACCAACCCCCCCAAACACCCCAAACCCAAACCAACCCAAACCTTTTTGCTGATCAGTGAGGAAAGCCTGGAGATTGGTTGGAATGTTCTGTTAGTGTTCTGGTTGTATTTGTTTCTATTAGGTAGCACCTAAAAGTCCCAAGAATGCCTCTGATGTGGTATGTAGTAGGAGTAATAAGAGCCACAGAACTAGTTTGTTTGCTAAATAAGTAAATCTCTGCAGTCAGACAGACACTAAGAAAATTACACTACTGAAAAAGTCACATTTATAAATGAAAATACTTTCACCAAAACTGTCAAATATATTTTTAAAAAATCATATTAAAATACTGTCAGGCAGTCCTAAAATATTTGTTATAACATTATAGTTCACTTAGTTAACCTAAACACCAGGTAATAACCAAGGGGTCAGCCTGTATCTTTTGTTGGGTGGAGACATATGACTTACTGCTTGAGTTGTCTCCTTGATTGCAACAAGGCAACTTGGGCAATAATAGGACTGAGAGTCTAACAAGCAATTTCTGACTTTCCATTGTTATGGAAAATATAATCCTAACTATTTACGAAAGAAAGCAGAAATAATAAGGCATTTAAAAAAAAAAAAAAAAGCAGCTCTCTACTTTTAGACTATCAAAATGTTTAGAGGTTGTGTTTTGTAGATTATAACTTCTTTTACAAGAATAAATAGCAAGGAAATTTATTGCAGAATGTAGATAAACATAGATATTTGTATATTTTAGGGAGAAAATTACTGTAGAAATTTCAGATTCTTGGCATTTTTGTAGACACAACTTTAAGACTACAAGTTGCTTATTTTAAAACAGGTCAGTCTCTGCATAAACTAAGGAGCAGATTTGTAATTTATTGATACTCTTCTGCCAGCTAAGAACTGCTTTTCATTACTCTTTTGACTCATTCCTGCAGTCATCACTGTTCTGCTTCAGAGATATTTTATATTAAAATATGTATGTTTTCTCTTTAAAAAAAAAAAAAAGAGGTTGAATTTCTAATTTCCTTCTGCCCTGCAGTAGAGAAACACAGGAAAAAAAAAGCCTTTCTTCCAGAGTGCCGTGTTGTCCAGCCAGTAGATTGAATACAGAGCATAGGACACGCTGAATTTGCAAACACACTATACGGCACAGCTTTAGCTATTGTAAATGCCAGGTGGTCTATCATGCACTGAATCCTGCTACTCACTTCCTAATCGCTATGAGAAATGAAGGGCAAGCTCATGAATTAAGGCATGCAACCCGAAATAGGTAAGTTAGACACCACTGAATTTAATTTGTTTACAAAGTCAAAGGTTCCTGTAAGCATAGCTTCAACATAATGCAGGAAAGTTTAGAGGAGGTAACGACAGGCTTTTCTTAACTCTATTTTTCCTTATCTGATTCATGCAGCATCAGAGAAAGCCACACCCCAGCAGTTGCAGGGTTTGCCTGGGAGGCTGAGTCGCAGCGAGCAGAGCACAGGAAAGCAGAAGCAGAATACAGAAAAGTATAGAAAACGTTAGCCCACCACTGGCTGGAGATCCTGGCCAGTTAGGAAGAACTAGATGAAAGCAGTCACACATCTTGGTAGATTAAGGTGGTACAGCAATAACAACAGAGGAAAAGTTTATCTTTTCAGAGGATCCCGGTGCAGAGTCAGTCACAATCCAGAGGAGGAGATGGAGACTTTATGATTTTGTGCTGCAGAAAAAGTGCAGCTAGACTGAAACTAAATGCTGACACACTCCTCAGCCTCTCGGTGAATGTACATCCTTGGATGCCAACCAGATTATTCCGGGCTGCCCTGCATTGCATTATGCCTCACTGATGACTGCTTGCAGAGCTGGAGCTTCAGGTCATTGCAGAGAGAGAAGAGGAGTGGTGTGGATGTTCCTTACAGAGTCTGAAGACACTTAGGGAGATTGATGAAGGATGCCCAGGCTGCCAGGCTGCCCGATTGGCTGCTGCAGTCCCTAGGCTCCAGCTGAGAGGCCACGCTGACATGAGAGCATAGCAGCCTCCAGATGATGGAGAGAGCCAGAAGGAGAGGAATGGAGAAGTATTCTGTATGCTTTCTTGGGAAAACACATAGAAGCATGCAAGAAGGGTGAGCAGACCCTAGAATTTTTGGTTTCCTGTGAGACAACTCCTGACCCAACCCCCTCTGGAGCCAGCAGCCCATTCATCTGGCAATGTTTAAAATCACATACTTAAACCTGCACACAAATCAGAGGAAGGGATCTGGGACACATCTTGGAAACGAACTTGTATTCATGGCCACCAAGGATGAAGAAGAACAAGACATAAATTATAATTAGATTTTCTGTGTTGAACTTATTATAATACTCTGACATTCCATTAGTAATTTTTACAAAACACGAAAATCAAGTTGCCCATTCCACATGTAACAAGCCTGGGGCCAAAACCAGCTGCTGTGCAAGAATGTGCATTAGGTCTGATCCAGGGCCCACTGAGATCAATGGAAGAAGATTCCCTGATGCAAGTGGAAGCTGAGGAAAAAATGAGAGCCACCAGCATGAGCCAGGAGACTGGTGCTGCTAAATACAGGGAACTTGCCCCTACCATCACTCCTGTTTTCTGACTATGAGTTTAGCAGTGATGTTGGTGAAGAGCACAGGGTAGGAAGGGACTTCAAGGCTTCATACTAGAGTTAACTGCCTTGACATTTATGGACTCTCACCAGAAGTAGGGTGTGTGGACTTCTGACCCCAGGGTTCAACTCCCATGTTTTTCTACAGAATAAAAGCTTAATCCTGTGTTCCATTGTAGTCAAAGGACTGTAGTCATTCAACTATTTGTGGCTGTAAAGAGTCTGCTTCTGATTTCACTGTCTTATGGACCATGCTACCTACTGTCTTGACTCCCATGACTTTAGAACCTGGGAGCCCAGATATCAAGATTAGGTGTACAGATCTACAGTTATCCACAGTTAGGCGAGAGGAATGCCTCTGCAGGTGTCTTTGGGACTGTAAAGGCCTGTGATGAAGATGACCTCCTGCAGAGGATCAAGAGATGAAACTGAAGTCTGTGTTAAACCAGCCCATATTAACTGAGTGCCACAGCGCTGGGCCAGTGCCTGTGACAGGCACAGCCTTCACTATAGGATGGCAGTGTAAGGTCACAACTGCTCTGCCTAAAATGAGGATATGCACCTTCTCAACACAGTCTAATGAGGCACTACTTGGGTAGCAGCAGTAGTGGTAATTTTTAAACATTATGTTAATTATATCTCTAGGCTTTTTATTCTGCTAACTATACCTGATGGCATAAATCCTTGAACAGCAGAACCAGTCCAAGGCCCCCAGCTTGTCATCACTCAAACATGGAAAAGATGGATCAGAAGATAGAGTGATGACTCAGGGATTCTCTGTGCGCATAGGATGTGGTTTCTCTCTATTTGCAGAACCAGCTGATCAAGAGAGCAGTGCAGCATCTGACAAGTGAATTATTCTTAGTGTAGCAGGGGAATAAAAAACCATGTGTTGTTTCCCACTGTTGAAAGCCTTTTAAAAATATGCTTTTGAACACAGTAAAATATTTAATGAATATGACAACAGTTCAAGTAAAAATGCAGATGCAAGCACATGTGCACGCACACACAGGAGAACAGCTCAGCTGGAAGATCTCCTAATTTACTCATATCAGCCATGTGTTTGCACCTACAAAGCCAAAATACTTCTTGTGGCAGATATTTTTGATTAGCCTTATTTTTGCTTCTGATATCAGTAGTGAATTCCCGTAAAATTCAGAAAGTGTGCAGGATAAGGAATGCAGCAATATCTCACCATCCAGGACAGGAAGCATCAGGATGGGACCTGAAAGAGATCTATGACTAGGGATTAGATTTAAATTAGGTTTCAGAGCTTGAATCATGACATATACAGAAATCGTTCTAGCACTGTGCTGCCAGGCACCCCAGCTCTTTGCTTGGGCTGTGTGTCATGGTGAACATAAATACACTCTGGAGGTACTTCATCTCTGTTGCCCAAAATATTGGATCCCTCCCACATGGGCCCATATCTGTCCTGTGGGAGGAGTTCAGTCCATCTGGACTCCTAAGCCTGCTGAGACACTGGATCTCCAGAGGTGTTTTGTTAGGTGTCTTTGGAGCATAACTTATCTACAGTAGCACGTTTGTGTTTCTCCACCTGCAGCAGTTTAGAGTGGTACCCACTTTCGTCATAACATACCAGTGCATGGAGCACTCTCCTGCCCGGTAGGTGGTATGGGTTCAGTTGTCATCTTGCTTTTCAAGGGTTAGGGTTTGAATCTACCTTTGCCTTATCTCAGAAGAGCCAGAGACAGAAATATGGAGCTGCGCTGGATCTGGAAAGCATTTTCTCTTGACACCGTTAGGAAAGGTCTGTGTCTCACTTGATGAAAGCATTCCATCAGTCTTCATAAATGCAGATTAAGGGAAAGTGGCAGCCCCTTCATGTAGGAAATGGTCATAAATCAGCATCTCCTTGCTCTTGGACCAGATGTCATCACGGTGGCAGTCGCTGCTGAAATATGGCATTATCTGAGGTGATGATAGAAAGGACCAAGATTTGAAACTGCCAAACATGTAGACCTGCTTGCCCAACCTCTGCAGGGACAAAGCTCGGCCTGCTCTCCCTAGGCTCTTCCCAGCCTTCCTGCTGCTCTCTGCAAGCATTTTCAACTTCTGAGTAGGGCTAACACAACAGTTTTCTGAGCACATCCTTTCTCTGTAAAATCCAAGTGTCTCATCCTCTGAAAATGTCCTCTCTCCATCGCTCCTTATGTTTAGCCGGGTGGAGATGCCCTCAGGGCTGGCAGCTGAGTCTGATGGCCTCAGGGCAAATGTGTCATGGAAATATCCACAGATGACAGAAGAACAGGGAAGAGCAATTGCAATGTGCTAATGCTCCCTCAGGGGCTGTGAACAAAAATAAGATAAAAAGACAATACCAGACCTTCCTTGTGACATTTTGTGCCCCAGAAAGGTTGTGGTGGGGGAGGAGCAGCCCTTGGTGCAAGTACTTCTGTGGGTTTTGATTTGGGAAAACTGCTTGTCTAGGGGCATTTTTCCATCTGCTGTGCAGCCGTGCTGGTCTGTGTCCCTTCACTCCTTGTCATGTCCCCTAGACCAGACTGAATTGGCCATGGTAATGGCAGAGCTGCAAGGCCTGACTGGGCCACCAACTGAGCAATATCCCAGAGCAAGATGAAGTCATTACCTCTCAGAAGGAGGTTGGTGGTGTGTCTCTGGGCCCTTGGAACTACAAAGGTCCAAAAATGAGGTGTTGGGGGGAGTATTGTTTGCATGACTAAGGGAGAGAGTAACTGAAGTGCTGTTGCTTCCAAAAGTGGGACATACACAGTACACATTCATTTTCAAGGGTTTTTTTAGTAATGTATGGAAAAAGAAATGCACCTCAACAGGGAGATTCCTCTACCACCAGGTGTGGAGGACACACGCCTCTCAATTACTAAACAGGGAGCCTAGAGGATGAGTTTGGTCCAGTTTCTCCATTTCCTTGTGTGCACATGGGTACATAGTGCCAATCCAGCCACCTTAGGGCTCCTAGACATCTTCATGGGGCTGGCATATCCAACATGGGACCCAGGATAAACCTGTCCTCTTCCAGAGAGGCCAGGGATATCCTGGTCATCTCAGAGTACACCACTTAATCACATTTGGACAGCTGAACCTAGCCAAGGAAGCTGCACTTTTACATTGTTAAAGCTGAGTCAACACATCTGTTCTGGATTTTGACAATGTGAATAATGGGTACATTGAAATTATTCTGAGGTGCATACTTGTTTACATTCATTTCTACTTCTTTGGTTTGAATTACTCTTTCACTTTCAGTTAACTCTTCCAAATGCTGTGGCACAAGTGAAGATGGCTCCTCAAAGGGGCTTGTATTTTTGTTCTCTCTGAGTGTGCTTCCTGGATAACAACACTAATTTGTCTGATTGTTAGAAACTTCCTTCTCTGGACATCTAATCTAGTTCATCTCACAGGTAGCACTCCTCCAGTAGGATTTATGGCTCTGGCCCAGCACACCGTGTTCCCTCTGCATTGTTGGAGGAGGGTAGCCTGCACAGGTGCACGATGGCAGGGTAAAATCAGGGCACAAACCAGCTGCTGGCTGGTGTTGGCTGCAGCACACTTGATGTCCTTCCCCAGCTGGTCAATTTGCACAATAATACCATAGTCTTGCCAAAAATATAAATGCTACCAGAGTGTAGTGCCTAGAAGTATCACAGAGTCATAGAATAATTTTGGTTGAAAGAGACCTTTAAAGGCCATATAGTGCCAATGAGTGCCAGTGAGTAGGCACATCTTTAACTAGATCAGGTTGTTCAAAGCCCCACCCAACCCGACATTGAACACTTCCAGAGATGGGGCATCTGCCAGCTCCCTGGGCAGCCTATTCCAGTATTTCACCAACTTCACCCTAAAATAAACTTGTTTAATCTTTTAGGTTAAAATCATTCCCCCTTGTCCCATCACTACATGCCTGTGTAAAAGGTACCACTCCAGCTCTCTTGGAGCCCCTTTAGGTACTGGAAGATGCTATAAGGTCTCCTCAGAGCCTTCTGTTCTCCGGGCTGAACATCCCTAGCTCCCTCAACCTGTTTACACAGGAGGAGTGCTCCACCCCCCTGATGATCTTCATGGCCTCCTCTGGACCCACTCCAAGAGGTCCATGTTGTACCTCATAGAATATTCGGAGTTGTAAGGGATCCACAAGGATCACTGGCCAATACAGGGATTGAACCCACAGCCTAGCTGTTATTAGCATCAAATTCTAACTAACTGAGCAAATCTCAGGATCCTGAGCAATTCCTTCAAATGTTGGCCGGGTCAGCCCTCCTCACTGCATCTCTACTCACCAGTGTGTTCAGATGACTTTGCCATAGGTCAGTGTTTATGGGAGGATGAATTCCAGCTGTCCTTTTGCTTTGCACTTTTCATACCACTGAAAGGTTAAGGGGGCTGAATGTCTCCCTGATCCTCAAATATATGGGCAAAACACGGGGAACACAGTTAGTGCCTTTGAAACTTAGAGCTGGAGGGAGGCTGGTCAGCCACCTGCATCTGTTCCCACCAGGGCCAGCTGTATGAGACTTGCGGCGTTTTCTGTACCCCTTCAGGTGCTGTGCAATGGTACATTTCTGAAGTGGGAGCAGCTCATTTGTTTCCATGGGCCTGGATGTCACTGTTAATCTGTGCTGTAACTTTTCAGGTTGCACTGCTATCCCCTTCTTCAATTCCTACATTCATCTCAGCATTTGCACTCTAGTATCCAAATTAATATCCTTGGTCTTTTGAAGGCCCAGATCCCTCTCTCTTCCTTCCCTTCTTCCTCATTGTCAGAGCAGGGGTCCCTGTATTCTTTACTGTTGCTGGTTATTGGTCAGATGGTGCTGCCACTGCATGGGCAGTTATGGAGAATGGAGTGTCAGAGTTTTCTTCTCTTGGGGAGATTTGTTATGATCAGAGGGGAGCTACATTGTCCTGGGAAACATGTTCACAGTGCCATGTCCAACAGAATGTCCAGCTAATCCCTCCTCAGCCTCCCTGCTCCACTTCAATGGCCTGCTGACGTGTGCCCATTCTTATTTGCTGGATATCTTTCTCTTGGATTTATACCCTGGCCAGTTCAGCAGTTTGAGATCCTGCAATGTTCCCTGAATTAGTATTTGTTTTGTGTCCAGGTTTGGTGGACAAAATTGTCGATTTATAAATTCTGGATACAGATGTATTAAAGAAATAAAAATTTATTATACGAGGTAGAAAAAATTAAATTAAAAAATATTGAAATACCAAAAAACCCACAGAAGAAAACACAACCACCACTTCCCAAAAACCCAAATCCCACAAAGCACACACCCACAAGTCCCACCCCCCATCAGGCAAAAGCAAAACAGAGAGAACTTATTCCTGTTTCAATGTTATAAAGTGCAGCTGATTGAGGCAGGCAGCAGGGGGTGTTAGTGGCTGTGGGGGGCAGCGATGATGATGGATGGAAGATGTGCACTTGTTGTCTGTTGCTGGCTGGTCTCTGGAAACACGCCACGGGAGCGGAGGGATGACCAGCAAAGCATATGGTGATTTCCAAGATGGCAGTTGCTGGAAACCCAGGCACTGAAACCAGCTCCTTCTCCGATGAACTTCCAGGTGTGAAAGAGAGAGAGGCTGGGGAATCCTCTGATTATACAGTCCTCAGGCTCTCCCAGAATCCCCTGCCCTGTGCACCTCCCCCGGTCTACCCCAAAAAGGGGTGGATTTGCTCCTTGCAGAATTCTCATTGTTCTCTCTGGTCCCGTTCTGCCCCAGCTCCTCCCCAGCTCCACCTCTGGGCCCCGCCAGCTGGAAAAAAAACATGGCTGTGCCGTGTGCTACACTCCTGAGCATAGCTCCACTGCCCACCACCAGCCACACCAGCCCTCGCCTCCTCCACCTCCATGCTGGGCAGGCTGCACTGCCGCCGCACCACCATGTCGTACCATGGCAGGCACGTCTCAGTGGCGGCCCCCACGCCCTGTGCCGGCTGCTGAGCCCACTTCTGCCACCTCCCTCCATCTTTACACTGCTGCTCCTGGCATCCCAGATGGGCTCAGCATCAGCTGCCCAGTAGAAATGCACAAAAAAACACCGTGCCAGTGCCACCGCTGCACCGCCCACCTCTGGCACTCCTGGCGGTTCTGGTGCCCGTATGGCGGGCATGCTGCGGAACAGGTCCCGCAGAGGTTGGTGCAGAGGCATTCCCGGGAACTTCCAGCTCCCCCGGCTCCTGGCACTGAGAGATGTGACCACCCATGTGGTCCAGCCAGGGACTGACGGTTACCGCTGCCCCACGCCCAGACAGCCCCACTCCGCTGGTCTGGGAGCCCTTGGCTGGACCAGCCGGGATCCCGCTGCCACTGCCCCTCAGGGACACACCTGCAGTCCCAGGGCCTGCGACTTCCCCTTTCATGGCACAGCACCCACCGCTGCTCCACAGCTGGGTGGCGAACTGGGACACCGCCTAGAGCCAAGCCAGGGGCCAAAGTGCTTGGGGCCCGCTGGATGATGGCTCGTCGCCACAGCCACAGGTGCTTGTCTGGAACCGGCACCACTGCCAAGGGCCATGGTAACCCATCAGCCACACTCAAGAAAACCCTGCGGCAACGGACAGACATGGAATCCAGGGAGACACCACGCTGGGACCAGGCGCCGCAGAAGCCTCCCTTCCTCAGTAATCCCAGTCCCCCTTGGCACTCTCGGGCATTCCTGGCTGTCTTTGCGGCCGTGGGCAGTGCCCACACAGGATTGCAGTCTCCTTACATTCCCCCTTTTCCTGTGATCTCTGCTCCCAGCCCCATACACATCTCTCCACTCCCCTCCACCTCCATCTCCCGCAAAGAAGAAAACGCACGGTCCAAAAAGGTGGGGGAGCTGGGGGGAGGAAAACAGGGAAGGGAAAGATCCTTTATTTAATTGGATTAATACAGGAAAAATTTTCCAAACCTTGGATAACCCACAACATCTTGTTATTTATATCTGTCTCTGTGTGTTTTTTTTCTAGGATGTTTAACTTAACTTTCTAGATGAGTGGATGTTTTAATCTACGTGACATGGACTAGTTCCAGTGACTTTTCCCACTTCACTTTTGTGATTTGGTATCTGCTGAGTTACACAATCTCCTCTGCTGGTAACATCCAGCTCATCACTCCCCCAAGGTAAAAATCTGCTTAGGGAGCTGCTCTCATCTCAGATGCACAAACCTTTTCTGGCACAAATGCAGTGGGAAAGTCAGATAGCAAAGTTTCCAAGAGCCAAATGGGTGTCATTCATTCCTGCCATGTCTTGCTGCTTTAAGCAATACAGCAAGATCACAACAGAGAACTTAGGAGCAAGTTTAGAATTTGTCTGAAATTGTTCCTACAGGCAAGCAAAGTTAATAACTATGAATGAAAAAAATAGATACAAAACAAAAAAATACTTAGCCTGAAATAAAAAAATACCTTCTCAACTTTCCCCTTCCGACCCCATCCCTCCCTTTTAAATATGTTTGTGATTTACTCAGCTGTTGGAGCTGTGCCCATGGAGTATCCAAAGTGAATGTACAAGAAAACCATGGATTCTGCTGCAGCCACCCTCATGCAGAAGAAGGTTGGGTGCACTGGCATTTACCATGCACAGTTCACCATGAAAAAATGGACCTTTCCTAAGAAAATTTGCGTCAGCTCTTACACTGCTGTTTTCATTCTGGCCTGAGATCTTTTCGAGGCTTTTAGTCACGTTGCCATACCACTTCACTGAACTGATCAAAGATTCCAAAATGTGACTCTAGATTGTAAAGGGTCTTGTTATGTAGGGTTTTTGGGGGGTTTTGTTTTGCTTTTCTGCGTAAATATTTGGTGCATGTATTGGTACATCCGTGGAGCAGGGAAGGAAGAAAATAGGCAGTGCTCAGTGAATTTCTGTGGGGTCATGTTTTGACATCCTGACTCAGCTGTTGTTTTGCCCAAGATCTACTGACCAGCTGTTCAAAGCCATTTAGACACTGGACATCTCAGGACTGGGCAAGACTTGTAGAGACTGATCACTCCATAATCATTATTTTTTTTGCTTTTGATATAACTGGGCCCTCTTTGCCTAAGGATTTTTTTCAGAGAATTTCTGCTATTGCTTTTAGAAGAATCTTCTCTCTCCTCTCTGTTTCAAATCTCCTTCTGATAAGCCTTTAGGCAGAGGTCAAGGCTTGGGCAGAACAGATTTCACTGCTTTAAACCATGGAAAAGACTTAGACCAGGTTTAGTCTCCTGCACTGTCATCACACTATAATAATGAAAAGTGCAGATATTTCTAGTAAAATACATGTACTTTCAGGTTTCCTTTTTGAGACAGTCAGGTGTTAACATCTCAGTGCTTTACCCAGAAATACTCTTAGTTAATGTTTTATTAAAAGTACTTTGAAAGTTTCATTAAAATGTATCTGTACATTTCTGAGTGAAATATATCAACCTCAATTATATAAAAACTTTAATTTTTACAAGAAACTATCTGCCTACTCTGGCTTGTCCAGTTATGAGGATAGTTCATTTTTCTCCTTCTGTCCCAGAAAATCCATTATAGAAATTTCTTCTCTTTCACAAGGACACATTTTTCATTGTTATTTTCCCCTGACTATGAAAAGAGGCTATGTGACTGCTTGGAAAAATGTCCATTGGTTACCTCAAATCTGCTAGCTTTCCAATCTCCTCTTCCCAGATGAAGAGAAAGTATCAGTGCAGAAAGACCTTTTCTTCCACAGTGGTCAGATCAGTGCTCCTCCATTAACCAAGCAAAAGGTAAGGATATAGTAACCAACTGGTTGACATGTGTTTCCCAGATGGATGTAGAGGTAGGACTGTAGAAAATTCAGATGCTGCAGGGCTGAGTATTTTGGGGCTTTACCTGTTGTTTCTGTATCCAGTTCTGGTTTCAGTCCTGTGCAGATCCTGAGAGAGATGGACATGTACAAGTGGGGTTCCCCAAAGCCAACAAGGAGCAATTACCTAAGTTAGCCTGTAGGAAGAGCAGGGACCTGCAAAAACATACAGACACTCAGCTCTGAGCTGTAGAAGTACCTGCTCACAGATGGAATTTGTAACCGTAGACTCTTTGCTGGAGATCATGTCCAAACCATTATTTGGTCACAAAATACAGCTGAGGAGATGCCCATCTACCTTTGCATGGAATAGCTCGGTATTTGCAGGACTCTTCTGGAAGGCAAGAAGCTGAAGAGCAGTTCCCTCCATTTCCTGAAGAAGGAACCTGAACATGACCTCTCGTTATGCAAGAGCCTTGTGAGCTTTAGTTGTACCACACAGAATGGCTGCAGTAGGAAAGAGTCACTGTGCCCTGCATAAAAACACCCAGCAGGAAAAGCATTTGAACTGGGCTGTGTATTAGCCTGTGTTGCGTCTGCTCTCTCTTTCTTTCAGCTTCATCCATGTCAAGATCATTCCCCTGACTTCCCAAGGTTGGTTTTGTAAGAAAGAAAAATCTTTTACAGAGATGAGTTTATAACAAGCGGATCATTATGCTTTTGGCCATTTCCTTTCCTCATCAATGGGATTCCCAAAGGGACCACCACAAAGGAGTGACAATGCATTAAGGTCCTTTTGAGTGTTGGCTGATTGCCATGTCCTTGTGCTAGCTTCCTGCATGCACAGCTCATGGGTGCACAGGAATTCCTCAGTGACCAGGCAGGGGAAGCTGGTGGGTTTGGTTTGCTGTGTGCACTTTACACTCAGCCTGTGCCTAACAGGTAGCAAGAAGCACCCAGTAAGCCAGAAGAAAAGCGTACAAGTGAACAAAAAGCTGGCAAAAGTTAATATCTGAGTTAATCAGAAGCCAACCTCAGTGACTGAGGATTATAGAAATACCTGCTATACCTCAAGTAAATCTTTGTTACTGCTCAAGCCAGTGCCTTCCAGGGTGAGTGATAATGTAGGACAAAATAATCTAATAGTTAAAGTATTGTCAAGAAAATTAATTCCTTCTCAGGACTCCATTGCTGAGGTGAAAAGAACTCTTGGCATTGGAACCTCAATTCAGGAATTGAGAAATTGGAAACTCAATTGAACCTGGATTCAGTCTCTTCCTTCTGTGGATCAATGAACACACATCACAGCAGTGATGTCCCTCTGTGACTCCATAGGGATGGCTCATGAGTGTTGACACAAAATCCTACTGGTGGCCAGGCTGGGACAAGACCCCCAGCAGGGGTGAGAGAGGGGCAGATGACTTCTCTGCCCCACAGACAGCTCTAGGATGCTGCTACCACTGGAGCAGCCACAAGTGTGTACACCCTGCTCATGCAGTGAAACCCAACATGTGGCATGGGGTTAGGAGCTGCTTGTGATTTCCATAGTTTGCCTTTGTCTCTGGAAGGGGATCTTACAGTTCTCCTGATGCTGCTGCTTCATAAACAGAAGCATTTGCTCTGTTCCTTTATTATTTCCTGAGCAGGCGCATTGATCACCATCCTACTTGTGGCTGTCAGCCAGTGCCCGGATCTATGCAGGAAATCTGCCTTGAGCAAAACGTGAGAGCTGCCAAGACATGCACTGCTGGTCCCCACAGGCACCAGCAGACAAGGTTATAATTACTTATCCTCAGGAGATCAAGTTGTGCATGGTGTTCTTCCCCAAACACTGGAGCACTTTCCTATTGCACAGTAGCTCTTCTTGATGAAGAGAGGAGGGACAGTGCCCAGGGCTTCTATTAGACCTGGACACAGAGAAGTCCTGAAGGATGTTTTTGGTGTTGAAACCTCTGCAACATCTGACTGAACTGTTTGCTGTGGGCTCTCCAGGAACTATCACAGTGGGGAGAGCTGCAACTCACACAGGATCGGATATTTGGAGCATGGCTTTTGCTCAGCACCCTGGAGATCAGGGAGTAGCCTGCAGCAAGTGCTGTGGCTGCTTCCTGTGTAGGAGGGTCTTCACCTTTCTGCTTGCTCATGCTATGGACCAACCTCAGGTGGGATCTGGAGTCCACTGATTTCTCTGGGTGGAGCTGCCACATCTTGTGTGTTTGCAGAACCTGTCCTCCCCCGGGGACTCTCAAAGAGTTGAGGGGAGAGCATTTTCCTTCCTGCTTGAAAGAGGCCAAATCCTGAAACCCTGAAGGAGACCTTACTCTACTCTCATACCTATCTCTCTCTGGCAGTGAGAGCTGCGCCCTTCCAAGCCCAGGCATCCCCTCTCCCACCAGGAAGACTGGCTGTGGCAGTATGATTTTACCCCTTTTTGCTCACAGAGGAGAGCAGGGAGAGTAAGCTCTGAGGAGGGAGAGAAAAACTGCCTGCTGGGGTTTCAACCTGGTCTTCAGTAAGGCAGGAGCCTTTCAGCAGGGCTGCTGCTATTTATTTCATGTGTGCTGTATCTCTGCAAAATGAAAGCATGACAGTGAGTCAGCTGCTGCCACAGGGATTTATGGCTGCAAGCAGGCACAGGGGAGGTACTGCCACACCACAGTGCACATGGACACACCATCAGCTGCAGCCTCTGCTCATGGCCTGCCATAAAAGTTTGGGACCAGTTCCCACTCTGATGTTAATGGAGGCTATGGATGTGCACAGCATCATCTCCAGCCACAAGCCAGCTGGGCAGGCTCACAGGGAAGGTTCTTGTTCTCATTCGATGGCCTGACACTGCTGGGCAGGCTGAGCTGTTTTCCAGAGAACACAACTCAAACATGTGATCTTGAGCTGATCTCCCTAGGAAAATACCCTGCTTGTGAACAAAAAGATGATCACAAACACAAAAGTGGCCATGTAACTGAAATATGTGTATGGCTGGAGATGGATAACATCTGGGGAGAGGGAAGGTAACTCCAGTACCAAGACAGATAATGAGACTCCCTAAGAAATAACCCCTGCTGCTTTACAGATAGTGAGGGTGTGTCAGCACCACACCGTGTCTTGCAGAGATTCTGAACATTCAGGCAGAGGCTCTGTGACTGTGTGCTGGAACAGAGCCCTGTCCAGCAGCCAGCAAGGCTCAGCTGGCCTCCTGCCTTGTGCTCTTCTCCCCATTTCCAATTTCTGTAAGTTGCCCATTAAGCACTTTAGTTTGTTCAGCAGTCACTGACATTGCCACAGGGGTGTCACCACCCAGCACAGGGTATTACCTGAATACTGGCCCCCCAGTGGGGCCAGTGTCCTCCTCAGGATTGTGAGAAGACACATACACCCAGCTGGGATCCACCAACCAGGGGATGTGTAGACACACCATCTTTCCCAGACCTCACCAGAGCTGCTGCTTTCCTTTCCAAATTTATCTCCTTTTCAGTGATTATAGAGTCTGGAGCTTTGGTGCAAAGAATTGAAGGAGCCAGATTTGCTGAGTGTTCAAATCCATGCTTGCTCACCAGCTAGTCTGGTGGGGGCTGGTGGGAATTCCCATCACTATTCCTGAAAATGGGTCTGCTGTGCAGCAAGGAACTCAGATTCTGATCAGATAGAGAGGGCACCGCTGCAAATATGACTGTGATTTAGTGGTCAAGGTAAGTAGGTGGCTGCCAAACCTTGTTATGCATTTTGCATTAAATATTTAGTGAATAAAAAAAGGAAATGGTTTTCTGGAGCAGAGTGCCCCTTCTCCTAGTGAGTGGCTTGAATGCTAAACCATCAAGGTCATCATTTTCCCCCTGCTGCATGCACTGAAGTTTCTTTGCCTTCTGCAATCTGAAAGAAAAAGAGTGTCCTGTCAGAGGTAACTTGCAAAATATTTCACTAGGGAATACCAGAATAGCATTATACAAACACTGCTTTATGGTGAGTTTATGGGATTTTTGTCTTGGCTTCAGCTTGGAGGTTTTTGAGTTATTTCATGATGCAAAACTACCTTAAGACAAATGGAGTGAAATGATCTTTCTTCTAGACTGCCTCACCTCTATGAAAAATAAAGTTGTTAATGTGACTGTTTTCCGCTCAGCTTGTCTCCGTGGTTTTGGTGTGAACTCTAAGCAGCCAAAGGTACAAAGAGATCCCACAGAAAGATGGATGCTTCCAGCTGCAGCACAGGACAGTATTTATCAGCAGCTTTAATTATCCAGAGGGGTTGCTGAGAGAGGCTGCTGTAACTTCCCTACTGCATTAAGTCCTTAAATAAAGGTTGTTATCTTTAGGAAGTCTAAAGGTTACCTAGCATTTATCAGAGAGTAAGAGTCAGCTCATGGTATGATGACAAGGAGACAGAGGGTGCAGGGCTGGGGACCACTCCAGGAGCAAGAAAGTGCAGAAGAGGAGGAACCACAGGGATAAAGCCACAGCTGAAGGAGGGAAGTGTACAGCCAACAGGCGGGGTCAGGGATGGGCTGTTAGTGAGAACACTATGTTGGAAAATAGCATAATTTGGCTTTTGTGTTTTAAAGAAAAAGACAGTGTCCTCTAAATCCATGCTGGTACACCCTTATTCCCTGCTCTGAACGTGGGTGTGTGACCAGACATTATCTGGTGGAGGCCTTGTAGAGGTCTGTTGTAACTACGGTTTGCAGGAGATATTCCTATCAGAGGAAGAAGAGTTGTGCCAGGAGCAGAAGTGGGGGACAAAGCCCCATTGACAGAGAGGTGTGGATGGGGTAAGAGCAGGACCATGGCTTCCCAGGTCCCACATCTCAACCCACCCAAGCAGCACAAACGCACCTTCCCTTTGTGCACCCCAGTCTGCTGTTCTATCTGTAATTTGTTTTGCATGATTAGCTTGACATGGTGTAACCCTGTCCTTATGACTCAGCACACCAAATATAAGCATCAAATGACTACAGAGTCATCTGATTTACAGGAGTCTCACTTATAACAGCTCATTACTGAGCCAGCGAAGTATCAGTGAGCCAGGCAGCAGAGAGCAGATCAGAGAGCTTATGAAATCAAGTTTTGGAAAGACTTTCCTAGTCGGGCCTGCAAAGCCACCTACTTGCACCTGATAAGCAAAATCATCCTTCCTTACCTTTTAGGTTTTCGCTTCTCACTTCATTTTGGCGCAGGAAACCAAGCTTACCAACCAAAGCCACCTAAGGAATGGTGTTTAAAACCAGGCCAAAAACAAATTGGGCTGATACCTAGACGATGGAAGTAAAATTTTCCACTAACACAGCGTGAGACTAAAAGGAACTCTAGGACCCGTGTCTCTGCCATGGCAGAATTCGCATGCAGCACCTCTGCATCTCTGCTAGTGTCTTTTCATGAGTCAGTCTGTGGTCAGAAACTCCAGTCAGGCCCTCTGTATTTATTTTTTTACTTAAAGAGGGACAGATACTCCCAAGTTTTTCTTAAACCATCCTATTGTGCTTTACAGCCCATTCTTAAAAATGCTACGACAGACAGTGGCTTGGGTTGGCAGCTCAGGCTCATAAGATATTTTCTGAATTACTACAGCTAAAACTACTACCATAGGATATCCCGGGCACTAAGAGTGTGTTATTTGACTGTAAAGCATCAGTTTGACATCATCTGTCTTTAATCTAGGTTAATAAAGGAAACAAAGACATTAAAAAGTGTAATTCCACTGGCATACAGCTCTTGCCTAATCTGATTCCCTCTGTCATGTACATTTCTCTTTCTTGGTTTGTGCAGGACTGCCTGTACCTCGAAAACAAGAATTTAGAGGGATGAGGCTCCAGCTGCTCTCAGAGAGCTTGTACTTATGAATTCAGAAGACACATGGCCAAACCCCTTCTCCACATGGTACAATAAAAACACCTCTCTAGTAGGGTAGTTCCTTTATCTCCAGGCTGTAGAATACTTGGGATAAGGGTTTTCCAGGGCATTCAGGTCTCCCCACAGCTAGATGAGTCTGATTCTATTCCCTTGCAGCATCAGAGGAAACGAAAGAGTTGTATTCCAGATCTCTGAGCTATGCCCAGCCTGTTACTACTGCATCCTTGTAATGGCCATGCTCCCTACCTGCACATCTCTTGCTAGCCAACAGCAGATTGGCATAATGTAGGAAACTCAAGTAAAGGATTCAGTTTTTAAGAAAAATCCAGAATGTTTTAGTGTGTGGTAATCCACAGGTATTTTTCATTCTCTCTCACTCTGTATGCAAAGCTGTCATGGGAGACATGTGACAGTCAGAACCTCTTTGGTTTTGACCTTGTATGACCGTTGTTCACATTTAAAAAATATAATCCTGGAAATGTTTTGCCCAGTTCACATGATTTATTGCTCCAGGATGAGATTTTCTGCAAATCTGTGAGATCCTCCATGATCAAAGCAGCCTAGTGAAGGTAAGGGCTGTTATCATTACGTCTTCAGTCGCCTTATTTTCCCCATAGGGAGAAGTAATTGTGCATGCAGTTTGTGTCTGGAGGCAGCATATTCTACCGAAATGCCACTTATGACTGCATTGCTTTTCATCTGCAGAGGGGAAACGTGATGTGAAAATGCCTGGAGGAGCAGAAATGTGGTAATATGAATCTCATTTTACCATTCTTACAAGAACCTCATGCAGACAAGGAGTTGATAAAAGAAAGTCAACACTGAATAAAAATTCCCAATTAGAGCCCTTTCAAAAGCAGCACTTTCACGGTGAGATGCATTGGCTGTCCCTACTTTTACAGGAGTCTGTGGTAGTGTGTGCTTGTTTGGCTCTTTTATAATCTGTCTGTACATCTCCCATTATAAAGTCATGGATTTCTTTCCAAGTACCTGCATACCACTTCCAAAAGTTGGATGGCCAAAAGTGCTGAGTGTGGTCTTGGGTAATTGGGCAGAGGCTGCAAAGTCATTTCTTCAAGGCAGGACACAGGGACTTACCAGTCTGAAGATAAAGAGTTTTTTGCCATCAAGTGATGACAAGTCATAGTGGGTTGCCATCACTTTTAATGAAAGCATCCTGAGTTAGCCCTGAACCAGTGTTCAGCATCTCAGCCCTGCCTTGTGGCAATCTGGGGACAGAAATCTCATTTTCAGTGCTTGGTTTGGAAATCAGCATATGGGTGGAGGAAGGGCACATAGCTGCTGTTGTGGGGCTGGAAAACTCCTCTTTGTGAGGGTTGTCTGCACCCCATGAGCTGGGGCACACCCCTGCTTTGCACCAACTATCACAACCCTTGATCTGGGGCTGGTTTTTATGACCATCCCAGCTGAGATTTGGCCTGTCCTGGGATGGTCAGCCTGGGATCTGGCAGCACTTCATTTATACCAGCCACTGCTGTCACTGTGTATTAGCTGTTTTTCTCACTCCTTGCACCCCAAAAGCCTATGGGGCAATTCCTCAGGCAGGGATGTGATGTTGAAGGTTTACTTTCACGCTTTCTGTCCTGGAGTTTGTCCCTGCAGCACATTGCAATGGGCTTCAGATTTGTTTGCTTTGCTTTCTTCATCCCACTGTGTTTGAGGGGGTAAAGCAGGTAAAATACCTTTTGCAAAACATTGCTCTGTGTGTCTATTCCCTCAGGCCAGGTAAATCTTCCCCTTTCACCTCTGGCTCTCAGCACAGAGCCTTATCAGCAGCGAGGCTTAAACCAGGGCAATGCCATTGGGGGCTGTGTTACGTGCATCTTGGCCACACATACAGAAACACATGTGCGTGCACACACACACGTTCCTGCCGAGCAGGAGGCAGCAGTGAAGCTGCTAGTGATCTAGAAGGGATTAGAGGCCTCTCAGGGAAGAATTGGGCTTTTAGGAACCCTTTTGCATTCATCCTGTTCCTCTACATAGCAGCATGTTTCTAACATCTGATTTTCCCCTCAGCAAATTCATGTCACCTGCTCTGACCGAAGTATTTCTGATTTCACCCAGTGTAAACTTCTGCTGGGCCATTTGTAACTGACCTGTCACAGGGTGCCATATATCCTGATGTCAGAACAAGCACTCCTGTTTTATTTGGTATGCCTCCATTGAGAAATTACTCTTTTACTTTCAGGGGAAAAAAAGTTACAATTTTTCTTCATTCTCTCAAATTTTATTACAGTATCATCAAAAATAAGGCCTAAAAGGGATTTCTGAAAGTAATCCAGCCTTGGGGCAGAGCCAGGACAGATTGAGCATCTAAACCCCTTTGAACTCTTCTTGGCTTCAGTGTAAGGGCACAGCCACACAGCCTCAACACTGCAGTGTAACCGTTGCTCTGTAGTGGGCAATTTGCAGGTTTGGTCTCACCTCGTATTTCAGGAGCTCCAGGGCAGACTTCTTCCCCTTGTACCAGTGAAAGTTTTGATTTACTGTGTGTCTGAAAGTAAGTGTCTCCATCAAATATACTCCTGATGGGGAGGTTTTCACTGGAAATGTTTGTCGTCATGAGACAACACAAAAGCAGCACCCACATCTGCACATGAAAATCCTGGTGGTCACAGGGGTGTGAGAGCAGCCGGCACAGAAGGGTTTGGCCAACAGAGATGCTGGATGAGCAGACGTGGCAGGAAGAAGATCTCACTGGAGAGAAGGGTGCTCCCATCCCTTCATCGTCATCAGCCCAGTGGGACCACTGCCTCTACAGTTATAGACATCCTGTCACATGGCTATATCACCAGTGTGATATACTCAGCAAGTTCATTGGGCATCCAGCAAATGTGCTGTGAGCAGCTTGGGGTTGGTTCCCCCTGTGAAGGCTTGTATGGAAAAATTGGTGCCCATGGTAACGCTGCCTTCCATGCCGAAACATAAATTTAGTTCTTCCCGTAGGAGGATGAAGGTGTTTGAAACAGGCACTGTGCTCCTGTTCAGGTGTGCATCTTCTCTACACTTGCCAGGATTCCAAGCTGGATGGGTTTTGTAGTTTCTAAAACAGCTGGGTGGGAAGCTGCATGTTGCCAGTGTTACTGCTGTGTGAATTCCTTTTTCAGATGTTTATTTTGCCAGTGTCCTTCATGTGTCCTTGCTATGGGTGTAGCTTTAGTCCCAACAAGAACCTCCCAAAATTTCATCAAAAGCATTTTATGCTAGATTAGGTGGCAAAAATTTTGAGTGCTTTTCAACTGGTGCTTGAACTTAAAACCTAATCCTGATTTACAGCCCCATAGACCCAGATCCTTTGTTATCCCTGTGTATTTCCTTCTGCCTCGGGAGGACCCAGACTTTCAGTCATTAAGTGCTGTGTGCTGGGAGTGGTGACACAGCTCCGTTGTGGTGGCACTCGGTGGCTTGGGGGATGTCAGGGGGTCACGCATGTGAGGCATGTGTTGAGGATTCCAGGAAGCTTTCCCTGGAGTTTGTCCAGGGACCAGTCCTTTCTGAGCAGGGATTCACTCTTTTTCTGAAGTCAGGTGTTGCAGAAAGTGGAGTCATGAGGAAGGTTATGATATGTAGACATGGTGCAAAATTAAGGGGACGGTTTTTTGAGTCTGTTCACTCTTCATTTGGTCCATGGAAACAAAGAGTTTGGCCTCAAGTGTGAGGTGGTTTTACTTTCCCTTGCTTCTGCAGTTTCAGGATCAAGGATATTTCTTTATCTGCAATTTAGTATCTACACAGAGTGCTCAGATCACACTGATCTTTTAATTTAGTAATGTTTTACTGAGAGAGGAGGCTTTGCAGCCTGAAGCACATTTAGCAAAGTGTATAAATGTGAGGAGGGGGGGAAATCCCTAAAGACCTTGCTTGTGTAACTATGTACATAAAAATTTAAGCCACTTCAATAAAGTACATACAAATAGTTTGCAGTCTGTCTTCGACCCTAGCTGCTCTACTGTGATTTCTAAATACAATATGATTAATGTTAAAAATAATCCAATAGATGAATTCTGTCTTTTGGATTGTTTTTACTGGGTCAAAGGCCAGTATTGCAGTAATTGAATAATCCCATAGACCTTTGCTCCAGACATTCACTATGGAAACTAAGCAATGAGAACTGGCTATTCTGTTTTCCAGTCATCCAGACAGCATTTTAATGGGAAGAAAAAAGTCTGATGCAGTTAAAAGCCTCTCTAAAAGCAGATTATAGGGAAAAAATAGATGCTCAGATGAGCTGTAGGCTGGTGATTCACTTCAAAATACTGTAAATGTTAAAGACGCTGATAATCACGTTGGCAAAGATGTATAAATGCTTTTTTCCCCTATGTTCTCGAGGTTGAGATACAAGGGGGAAGTCTGTTTTCTTTCCATGAGACCAGTGAGAAGCACATAATTTTAAAGTGGAAGTCAAGGTATTGTTCTGAGAGTGTTTTGAGACATTCAGATGAAAAATACTCTGCTGTTAGAAGTTTTGCATGTCATATTTAGACAACACTGTGTATTAATTATAGCATAGAATTATCCAATGACTCCTGCTGAGATTGTGACATAGCGTGCCAAGTATTATATACACATTTTGCAGTGAGGTATAAACACAGCCAGGGACACCTCTACTCTGAGTAGACTTGTAACCGATCACTGTTTATTTCTTTTTTTTATATATCCTCGCAAATCCATTGACTCCACTTGAGATGCTCTTGACTTACTTCAGCTTTGGATGGAGAAAAATCATAGGCAAATTTTGTTCTTCTTTTTTTTTTTTTTTTGTGAGAAAAGGACATTGAAAAGCTCTTTTCTTATTTGTCTGAAGTCACAGAGTAATTTATGAAAAAGGTGGCATTGACTCCAGATACAGTGTCCCAGATGCAAAAGACTGTTTTCCTCTCATAAGATACATGCTAAGCTCATTTCAGGGTGAGTTAGAGTTAACCAGAAACACTTAGGTATTGTTTGATGGTGAGACTCCAATGCTTCTCCTCCACCCTCTTGGAGTTTTTGTTAGTGTCCTGGCATGTTCACATCCCCTGTGGTCCTTTCACAATCACCAAGAAAGACTAGATTTTGAGAGATCTGAGGAAAGCAACTGCAAACTGAAAGGCAGACTTGAGGCATGATCCAAACCTTTGACCATGCAGGGCTGCCAGTGCAGTACTTATCAGTCTGGTAACTGAACCAGCCAAGCTCATTTGCTAAAAACATAATGGAATTTGGCTGCAGAATTTAACCTTTAGAAGTCCAGCAGCTGCTCCTCAGGTCCTCTGAGGGGTTAAGCTGTCAGCATTTAAAATCCCAGACTTGAAGCATTGCAGATTAATTTTTTTTATGCGTCTCCAATAGCCTAAAAAAAGCTAAAGGTCTGCTGAATAGTTGCAGCCGCATTACTGGGAGAGAACCATTTAAGATCTGGCACAGGGAAAAGCATACATTTAAAAGACCAGCCTATCAGTCTTTAATGAGGTTATATGAGGACTGAGTGGTCATCTCATCATTGAGTAATCCTTAATGCACTGTACTCTGAATCTATAATTAAAGCAGCTTCCACCTTTATCTCATATGCTAAACCTTGATTTCTCCTAGTTCTTGCAAAACATCTCTCCATTTTAAAAGTACACCTGGAATGTCCATGAGCCTTGAAAGAACTCATCTTGAGTAGCTTAGTGGCACTGTGAAGGGCTTGCTTGGAGTTGAGAATGAGAAACTCAGACCCAAAGTAATGTTTCCTACTGACTGGGTTTTAGAAAACTAAACGAGTTTCCAAAAGAATGAAGTACCTTTATTGATAGTTGTTACCACCATCTCTTGCTGCAGTGTGGGTCCTGCCTGCTCACACTTTTTCCCAATGGAGAAAGTCATCTCTGCTCCATCTTCAAAAACTCATCTCCTAACCCAGAGGCCCTTGAGATCTCCTAAGAGCCTCTTTGCCTTTTCCCCCATTGAAGTTTCTCCCACCCAAGCCATTGTAAAACTCTCCAGCAGCACCTGTTACTGAAAAAAAAGCAATTCAAGGCAAAAATAATTGCCTGCATTTCTAGAAATTACAGCTTGCAAGCACTTACTCAAGGATTAATGGCTGCCAAGATACCCTCAGGGATAAGAGAAAGGAGGAACCTAGAGGTCCTAAAGGGCAAATTCTCACAGAGCAAAGCTAGCAGGAGTTATGCCAGATCCAACCCTCTGCCTCTTTCATGGGCAATTGAAATTGTTCTAAAAGCACAATAAAGAACATTATCAGATAATTTCCTAGTGGTCCAGTCTCTTCCCAACAATTTGGCATTTTCTTTCAGTTCCTAACTGTATCTCAGGTTCCCTGTGTGACCTTCAGCAAGGCTCTTGGGCTAAAATTCCTCTCAAACTCCCACTAAGTAAGGTGAGTATGTGTTGACCCTGCAGTAGGCCAACTCTTCCCCAAGGCTCAGGCTGTGCAGTCCTCCCTTTCTCCTGATGACTTTCTTGGTTACTTAGATATATTTGGATATATCTATGGTGGGACTGGGTGACAGACACTGTCTTCACTGCAGCATCTGCCAAGAAGAGTTCCAGCCTTAATTTGGGTCTCTAACACACCTTCAAAAACAACACAGTAGTCATAAACTACAGATGGTGACAGAGGTTTCATTTCTACGCAAGAAGTGCATGAAGCACTTTATCTCCTTGCAGCAGGTAACCTAAATAAACCTTAGTTTTGCCCCAGATATCGAGCTAGAAGTGTGAGCCAGGCAGTTTCCACAAAACAGTAATTTATCTAATCAGGTAGCCATGTTGACAGCTGTCTCAGCACAAAGACATAAACATGTCAAGTGTTTCTCCTGAAGTAATAGCTGTGACTATGGGAACCATGTTGTCATCACTGAGAATTCAGGAGAACCAATGTGATTTCACAGCACCTCTTATATGCAAAATGAGAGGCATCTGAAGGCAGTTAAGCTGAAGGCATCTTTCTAAACCTGCAAAGAGTTTTACAAATAACTCCTGAGAGCTGAAGTCAAGTCCAGATGAACTCTGCCTGCCTGCTCTTGGAGAAGGCTTTATGTGCACTGTGGCTGCTGCCCAGATCCTTTAGATCACATCCAAAGGGTGGGAAGGGCTCAGCCCTGGGGTCTAGGTGGTCCATGGCACAAACTACAGAGTTTTCACAACAAAGTGATGCCACAGAAAAGTCATCCTCCTCCAATTCACTGTGCCAAATTTCTGCACAAATCCCAGAAGTCTTGGAAGCCAGAGGAGCATTGCAGTATGGTCTGGCTAGGGAGGGTGAAGAAGATCCACTGCTGAGGGAATGTTTAGGTGGTAGCTGCAGGAAGTCCCACAATGTGTTAGTAATAACTGTGGCACTGCTGGGGGTAGGGTTTGGTGAATTTCCCAGAGCAATGAAAAAAAAAAGGGGGGAGTTCAACATTTTAAGTAAAGGTTGCTCTAACACAATCTAAAGCAATCACAGCTAAATGCAAGCAGACCCCGTAACAGTATTTTTGCACCCTAACCCTCACTCTTACTGAAATTAATGAGAATTAGGCATTAGGCAGCTAAATGGATTTGTGGCTTTAGCCCTAATTTTGTGCCATGTCCAGTGCCCCATTAAGAAGTAAAACTCATTAAATGTCACAGAGCCTCTGAAACAAAGGTGATTGATGTGTTGGTAAGTTGGAAATGCAGTTCACTCCATCTTCAGCTAGAGAACTGTGTCCTGCATCTGACATTGCTTCATTAATGTTTTTCTTTTTGAATATTGTTTTCCTGGAGAATTTGAGTCACATGTACATCAACCTGTCTTACATGTCAGTTCATTTTTTTCTTATTAAATTGAACAACTACTGGAATTTAGAGTTTTAGGAAAGAGCTTTCAAAT
Source organism: Serilophus lunatus (assembly GCA_013399895.1). NCBI lineage: Eukaryota > Metazoa > Chordata > Aves > Passeriformes > Eurylaimidae > Serilophus > Serilophus lunatus. The sequence continues at coordinate 77,749 of VXBA01002513.1, forward strand.
TAATGCAAAGCTTGAATTAGTCTTATACTGCATACCAGCAGGAAGGAGTAAAGTTCCTTCTGACTGGCAGCCAACAGCCACTTAAATTACAGAAGAATCAAACCTTTTGCCAGTTTCACAAAATGTCAACACCTCTGTCTGAGTTATGAATTAGGGATGCTGAGCTTAAGTAGAAAAAAAGCAGACAAAAATGGACAAAACCAGATCTGGATCTCCAGTTTAGATACAGAGGACTGAACTCTGTTACTCCTACTTTTATGTGTTTGTCAAACAATGTTGGAAAGCACCTTTGCTTAAATAACTTCAGTGCTCTGTAGAATACTAACAACCCTAGAATCCCTAGATACTTTTTCTTTAATTTAAGCTATCCTTTGTTGGTTTGCTTACAATAAAACTCCATCTCAAAATTCATGGTTGTTTTGCTCTATACTGAAAGAACTTGTGATCTTCTGGCTTAATGGGAACTGTTGTCTATGTTGTCTCGAATAATGAAAAAAATACATTTTAATAGCAGTTTTAATTATAATTTAATTATTATGTATATACAAATTATAGATACCTATATAATTTGATTATAATTTGATTATAATAGCCGTTACCAGCCCTGTAGGTAACATACACAATGTTCAAATGCTTCAAAGCATTTCACAAAGGGAGTAAACGTATAATTAGCAATTTTACAAATAGGGAAACTGAGTCAGGAGCTTGGCCAGAGGAAGGCAAAAGGTTGGCACCAGGTACTGCACCACAGTCCACTGGGCCCAGCTTCATGCCCTGTTCCCACGTTTGGTTGGATGCTCTGGCATCTTTCTGACTTCTTTTTCCAAACCCTCTTCTCCCTGCTTCCCCACTGCAAAATCCTGGACAATACCCACCTCTAGAAAGAGACATTAGGCAACACATGCTAATTATTATTATTGTGGCAAAACTTTCTATCTTTGGCAATCAGTTGTCATGGAAAGCTCATCCACCTCTAGTCACCTCTCTAGCAGTTAAAAAAATACCTCTGAAGTGACTAGTCTTGTTTAGACCTCTTGGGGCTTTACTTATCCAAATCAATGTCCCACTTGCAAGCCTTTTTCTTGCAAGCTGGGCCATCTTCATTGATCCTTCCTGGCCATTTTGCTACAGCTGCTGCTTATCCCTATAGACAGACACAGCAAGACCTCACAGCATGTTTTGCCAGGTCATCATACCAAACAGATAAGCTGATCTGGATTGCTGCAAGAAATGTCTGGGTGAGGAATTAATCCTTGCTTAATGTGCTGCTAATAACTCCCTAGCTGTACCGTACTCAACAGCAATAATTAGACTGTACTCAGTTTCAGATCCTAAGAAAACAGAAATACATACCTAAACCACAATGTGATCCAAGAGGTATAAAAAAGGTGTTTATAGGCAAAAGGAAGCTGTAAAAGAAGGGTGGGTTAATAAATAAATAAATAAATAGAAAGTTAAAGAGCTTGACTGTGTCAGTCTTTTCCAACCTAACTGATTTTCTGGTTCCTGACTTGTGGGTTGTTGATGGTGATTTCTGTCATCGTAACACTCACAAAACAAAGACTGAAAGATGAGGTTTTTTTTCCTTTACTCTTAAAAAAAAATCACATTTTTTTCTCTGTACTGATGAGATGACAGCATGTTCTCTGGGAGAAAGAAGAGACATAGTTCAAATAAATTAAAAGGGAATGGGAAAAGTATGGAACAAAGGTATATCTGAATGAGTCATGAAAACATACAGTCAGAAGAGATGAAGTTACACAGGAAAGTTGCCATGTTTGTAAAATTGTCTGCCCATATTGTGCCAGCAGAACATATGGTCTTCTGAACTTGCAATAACCCTGTCCATGCCAGGGACTTTTGTTGGTGCAATAGTCTCTCTGCTTCTTTGAATGATCCTTCTGGTCCCAGTCCAGAAGGAAGGGTGGCTGCAGACACTCAGCAGGCAACGTGTGAATCATGATCTGGGACTTCAAAGTAATTTTTTGTTATTCCAGGAAGGTGAGCATTGAGGGAAAGACGTTTCATGCCATTTTGTTTAAAGACCTACAACACAAAGCATTGCACTGAAATGTAGGTTTCCTAGATTTGAACCCTGGCTTGTTGGCTGACTTTGGATAAGACCCTTAACGAACTCAACTTCCCCCTTATGTAAAAGGGACTGTCTGGGCATCTTTCATGGAGCACCACAAGACTCCCTGATGAAAAGGACATACACATTGTAATTAGCTTCCTTTAGCATTTCTGAGTCTGTGCAATGGGTGGGTCGTATTCAGCAGACAGCAGGCTCTGATCCAAGCGGAGTATATTTAAGTTTTAAGTGTGGCAGTATGAATAGGAAATAGTCACAACTACTTCATAACCAAAGTGCCTGGAAGTGAGAGATTTAGTAAAGCACATTATGCAGTCAAGACACTGTGCAACAAGTCCCCTGGTTACACCACCCACATCCCCACTCTGACTCTGCAGCTCCCTCAGCTTTTTCTTTGCTCCTGCCCAAGGGCACCTTGGTTCTCATCAAAGAGGTCCAGAGCTTCCTTCTCTCTGGAGCTCTGTCATTGCCTAATTGTGGTGAAAAGTTCAGAGGTTGCCTTGTACACTCACCACATCAAGTGCACAGGAATCATAGAATTGTTTATGTTGGAAAAGAAGGGAGGTAGAGGGGAAAGGTACAGGAGAAAGATGGCACAAACCAGCAAGAGTGAGGAATGGCATAGGGGTCCATACTGATGATGTTTTGTGGAAGAGCTACCAACAGACCTTGGACAGGATGCTTCTGGTGGAAGGGATGATATGAAAGATGGCACAAAGCAAGGTCAGGGTGAAGGAGACAGAGTACACTTAAACACATATGAGGGAGTGTGAGATTAAAGGGAAAATATGACCTAGAGGCAAGAGATGAATCCAGAGAGAGGGTGAAGAACTGTGAGAGCATAAAAGCAAGAGTGTTCAGGGGTAAACAGAAGAGAAAGCTTCCCTGGAATAATATTAGGTAGTTAAATGAGTCTGAACATTGCGTCACTCCATTTCTAGCTTGCTTTTACTGTAGCAGATACTGACAAACTCCTCAACTTATCTAACACACAGAAATACACACATGAGCAGCCTACAAAGATGTGTCAGCTTGCAGCCCTTGGCCAGCTCTCACTTGCAGACAGCCCAGGGCTACGGGCTCTGGACAGCCTTTGGTCCATCACCCTGAGGACCAAGAAAATCAGTGTCTGTGTCATCCCACTCCCACCACTGCTGTTAGATGCTTCCATCCCAGGCTCACTCTTAAAACCAATGAAGAGGTTCTATTTTCCAGTGGTTGGATGACTGGCCAGGAGGTACACCCAAGAGATAGGCTATGGCCTAAGGAAAGGTCTGAGTCTCATAAGACTGGATGAGGGAAACTGCAGGCACCCCTGGGATGTAGTAGGAGGCTGAGAGGCCCATTGTGGAGCTTTAGTTGCTTGGTGCTGGGAAAAAGGAAGGAAAAAAAAAAGGAATAAAGAAAATAAAAGAGAGGAACAACATTCATACTAATGTTTTTTCTAAACTAGGTACAACTTTCAGGGTCAAGACAGGAGGTCAGAAACTCTCTGCTGTTGACAAACTCTCTCTCTGCCCTTCCTAAGACCATTCAACAATTATCCTGAGGAAGGCTTCACAGGTGTAAATACCTTAACTCCCTTGGCTTTGGGTGGAGGTGGGGGTGTTGCTGATTTGAAGCAGCTGAGGCTTCAGCTTCTCTGACCCCAGAACGATTTGAGCTGAGAAAAAAACGCCATTCCAAAGAGAAGTGTGCTTTGGTGAACTAGAAGTTCAACAAGTTAATGCTGTCTTAAAAAATTTGATTTTCAGCAGTAGTTACATCACTTATATTTGTTATTCTTTATCCATTTCTAAAATTTACGTTCCAGGATGCCTCTGTGCTACTGCTAGCTAATGGGAAGCCTGTGTGTCTCATTTGGATATTATTCATTCCAAGCAAATACACTTGTTAGCCTTCTGTACTTACCCTCCTTATGTTCTCACATAAAAGTGACTCAAAAAAATTGTATTTCCTGGAATAGTCCTTGACAGCCTGTTTAACATCTTTAATTGATCACCCTTCACAGACTCCTTCTTTGCCATAACCACTCAATATTCCAGTGCCAGGCCAAGAGCTCGCATTAAGTAGAGAAGATTTGCACTATGTGTCGCCAAGACAAGAGGAGTCCTTTGAAATGTTAAATGCTGGGGCCTGCAGCACTCCCCGTCTTGGCTGGAGGCTGAAATGCTGCAGGCAGGAGTGTGGGACACTCTGCAGCAGCCCTCAGCAGGCATGGGGACTGCCTGCTCAGCAAGGCTTTGGGAAATGGAAGCTGGGGGAAATGGGAGCAGTCCTAGTCAGAAGGTGATTATAAGAACTTACGTTTCTCTTCCCACTCACCACCCACCAAAGTTTTTTCAATCTCCAGTAAAACCATTTTTCAACACAAAAATTGAATAGTTTTCTTTATTTTTTCCTCCCATTCTCCAAGTTTCATTATTGCCAAATGGGAAGATTCAGATGGAAAAGCAGAGATGGAGGAACAGAGACAAAACATCTAAATAAGTGGAAAATGTGGATAGTCTTGAAACCTCAGGAAATATTTCATTCTACATCAAAACTGAATAAAGTTTTTGCTTGCAAATTGAGAGTGATGAACTAGTAAACAAATAGACAGAGCTCTCGTACTATTTGAAACACAAACTCGTATTTTAAAAGTGCTGCTCACTGTTTTTTATTTCATTATTTTATTTCAGGCTCTTACCACAATTTGCCATCCAGATTCCTATAACATATAAGATCTCTAGGGGTGGGCTGAGTCAAACTCAGGGAGATGGGATATGGGATATTTGGAAACACGAGATGTTCCTTCCTTGCATGGCTTGAGAATTACCCATGGCTCCAGCTCCAGTCTGGACAATGACTCGTTGGTGGCAGTGGCTGAGCAACAGGATGGAGATGGCCCAGAGTGCATGTCCCAGAAACAAAAGGTCTGTGAACTGGACCTCCAGCCAGAGGCAAGGATGTGTGCCTGGCAGAAGTGATGCCTCCTTCAGCCGTGCAGGGCATAGAGAGCCCTGGCAATTGTGCTGAATTAGTCCAGAGCCAGCATGTGATTGTTCACAGCATGATATTTTATTAGACTCATGTATTGTCATTAAAACAGGTCGGTGAGCAGCAGGAGTTTCTAACCTGTCTGTTTCTGGGTAGGCTTGTGAAGTTCTTTTTGTCCATAGGCATTAATTATCCATGGCTCACTGTGCGGGGGTGTTGTAAAAGCAAACCTTTGGAGGTGGGGACCTGCACTGAGCTGCTTTTGAAGAGGAGATATAGGGCATTTGTGTGCAGGGAGATGGGAGTGAGCCAGGCCGGTTGGCAGGATGATACAGCACATACTGCACAGAGAGAAGAGCGGGGAGCCCCAGGATACACGCTTCGTTTGGCCAGGGCTGCACAGCTCACCTTTGTGGGGAAATGTTCCCGTGGGTACAACAGTGTTACATCCTGGCTACACAGTTTCCAATCCTCTAGCCTGCACAGCCTGTGCTCATTCTGGGTCTCTGCACAGCGTCTGTCACGCAGATGGGTCTTGTCTTGCTCACCTGCATCACGCAGGTCTTGCAAAGCTGAGCTGGGCAGTGCCTGAGCTCCTTGTGTTTCAGCTCTTCAGTAATATACTGGGAGCTGTAGGATATACAGTTTGCATGGGAGTTTTGAGGTTAAATCCATAAAAACTCAGTGTACTGCTCAAATGAGGCCATGTAAGTCCCATCTGTATTTTCTGAATTTGTGTTTAATTCGATTCAAGCCTTGTCTAATCATGGTGTTGTTTTCAGAGAGAAGTCAATGTAATGTAAAACATTTCCTAGGAAGGACAGGCTCTGACTGCTGATACTGTGTACCCTGGTCCTGAGGAGTGGTGTGTTCCAGCTATGTTCAAGTAATATGAACATTTTGACTGTGGGTTTAATAGATCCCACATGAAATTCCTATGAATCCATTGTAAAACTGGCATATCCTTTGATCCCTGACTGAAAATCATCTTTGCCATTTCCCTAGTTCTCTGGTTGCTAATCAGTCCCTCACCTGGTAGTCAAATGATCTTGTTGCCAGACATCCCAGGTGAGACCACCAATAATTTAAATCCCCCTTACATCACAAATCAATAACAGTTGTCTGTTCCAGCTCCTACTGCAGTTAGCCTTGGTTTTGTCCCTAGTTCATCATGGAACAGCGTTAGGCCACTCTGAATATCAAACTAGTCATCCCAGCACTGCCCCTTAATCATCACCCAACAAAGCAAATGAATGCCTCTCTCCCTCCCTCCCGCATCCACTTGGTGCGGACTCCCCACATCAATAGCATCTGACATCAGCATAATGCAGTGATCCAAATATAAGCAGACACAGCGGGATTTACTGGAAGACATTGTCTCTCATAATCCATTATTTATAACAGTGCTTTATGATTAAACCTGAAGCCATTAGAATGACAGAAGCTCAGGCTGCAACCATGTCAGCTTACCCACATGCACACAGGCATGACCATACCAGAAAAAACATGTTTCCCTGCACTATCTATGGGATATATAGGGAAAGGGTAAGAAAGCAAACAAGATGACAGTCTAGGGATAAAGGAGTTGATTCTGATCTTCTGGGAAGATGCCATAATTTGTGTGGGTAGTGCTGAGGCTGCTTGCTGGGGCCAGCTTGTCTGCACAGACCTGGATGAAGATGCAGCAGCTTCTTGTTTCTCCCTGGCCTGAATGCAGGTGCTTTCTGGGAAGATGTCCCAAATCCGTCTGATACAACCACACCCTGGTGTCCCCCACAAACCTCAGCCCTAGCAGCGAGCTCTGCAACCCTCCCTCCCTCCGCACAGCCAGTTAGATATGGATGTGCAAAATTCTAATGCTTAATCCTGCTGCTGCATCCACAGAGAGCTCTTCTGAGGAACCCCTCTGTGAAGCTGTCAGTCATAGCTGGCAACTGCAGCAAACATTCAAGCAGCACCACTGGTAATACCCAGAGCACCAGGCCAGGGCAACCCATGGTGGTTTGGCTATAGCTGCCTCCTTGAGGGACCACAAGGGGAGCCCCTGCTCCTGAGTATGGCCATAAAGCTAAATATTCCTTTTCCTGGAGTGCTTCTGCTTGGTTATCACCCCACTACACGTCCCTGCCACTGTTCACACTACAGATGAGTCTGCATAACTGTGGAGGTCAAAAACCCTGTAGGGCTACTCTTCAATTGCACATCAGCCTGTGCTGACTGTTCGGAGACAGTTTGTCAAAGCCTTTTCCTTCCGGAGGACTGTTCTTCCCATACCATGACCAACACATCTGTGTCAGCCAGCAAAGAAAATGCTTTTGGTGTAGCCTGAGGGAGGCTTTCCCATCCCATCTAGTATGAGGTCTCAGCTCCCAGATGGAGCAGAATTCTCAGCCAGCATTTGCTATTTTTAGGGGAGAGCAGTGGAGGTCCCAGAGGAGATTTAAAAATGAGCCTCTCCAAGTCTTCTCCGTGCATGACTGCTCTCAGCTCCAGTGAGCTGGAGGCATCGGATGCTTTATCCCACCCCACAGTGCTGCCCGTGGGAGCTTCCTCCAGCGGTGAGATGGAGATTTTGGGACCTCCTAGAGGATCTGGTAGAGGTATAAGGGTGCAGGGGAAGGTGAGAGGAACTGCAGCATTTCCTTCTCTCCTGATTCAACCCTGGCAAGCAGTAAGCATAGAAGATACTACAGAGAAAATTACCTCCACTAAGCAAAGTGCATCCTCCACCATGTAATCTTGGAGAATTAGGAGAGACAGAGAATGGAAATATGGGATTGAGGGAAAGACCATTTTTTCTTCTTTGAGAGAACAAGGGCTGGCAGCTGTAGTGTAGAGTTATCTGACAGCTCCCTGCCATGCCCTTGGCGGTAGCAGGAGAGCTTGTTTGCATTGGCTGCTATGGCTCCACACCAGACACAGTAGGAACAATTTTTCAGTGTCCTTCAAAAATATTTGCAGTGATGCTTTCCAGAGCCATCCTTCTGATATCCCTCTCTTTGACCCCTTCCTCGCCCAGGAGGTGAAGTGAACTGCTCCATGTGCAAACCGGAGTCAAAGGCCAGAAGCTTCCAAATTCAGAAAAGAGAAAAATTACATTATCCACCAAAGAAAGCAGAGCAGGGAAAAAAATACAGAAAAACAATCAAATCTCTTCCTGGGCAGCAGTTTGCCAAGGGAACGGATTAAGGAATCTCTATGGCAAGCAGAACACCAACATGGCATCTTTCTCCATTCTAAGGAGTTGTCAGTCCATCACGGATTTCTCACAGCCAGCTTCCCAGCTCAAGCTGTGGAGCTGCAGTTTTTATTTCTGCCATTTCTAGTTCAGTCCAGAGTAGAGGTTATTTCAGTCAACTTTCCTTTTGTTGGATATGCCTTACTTTATGGGCCTTAACACTGCTCCAGCTTCACCAGTAACAAGATTTGGGTCAATATTCTCAGCACTGGGCACAGCCTGTTCTTGGATTTTGGAAAATGAAAGAAGTTGCTCTCCTTCTGCCAGAGCCACAGGCTAACAGTGCATAGAAAGACTCAGAGCAACTGAGATGGAGAGAGAAAGCACAGAAATTGTGGAAATCTGTGCAGTTCTGGAGACAGTCTCATCATCTTATAGAAGAAACCATTCATTTGAGATCTGCTTTTAGATCCCCTCTGAATCAAGAGAAGACATTTTCATGTCTTTTTTTTTCCAAGGATGTCTTGCTGCCCCATCCCTACGGTGTCTGCATTCACTTACTCCCTTTCAGGAAGCCACAGGGGAAGTCGCATCCTTGGCCAAGCACTTAGTCCATCATGAGGCAGGTCACTAGGTGCCAGGCACAGCTCTCCAGTAAGGATTTCATCACTAGCTTGCTAGGTCAGGTAAAAAACACCAGATTTTAGCTGTAGTATAGTGACAGCTCCCGAGAGACTGGGACAGAGGTCTGAGGTCAGGGCTGCTCCCGGGCTGTGCTGTAGGTCAATCTGTGACACTTCACCTTTACAGCTGACTTTGTTTGGAGCAGGAGACCAGTTTAAGCACCACAGTTCCCTTCTGTACCAATGTTCCCCTTTGGAGAATCTCCACATTAGCACAGGAAAGGCTCAGTGTTGGCATAGCTGGTGAGACACATCACACTTTATTTACAGAACCACACACACAGTGGTAAACTCCTTCAGCTCATGCTTGCACTGGTGTAAATTAGGAGCAGCAACACTGTGGTACAATGAGATAAACCCATGATGAGCAACAGATTCTCTTGTATTTTCTTATCTCACTGCTATGACCTTGCTGCTGAAATGTAACCTCAATCCATCACTTTTGCAGAATAAATTCCTTTACCAAACTTCAGGCCTGGAATCTGTCAGTCCCTGGCCATCAGGGTGAGGAGATTACTTCATGCTGCCTGACCTCTGACAGTATTTTAGGGACTTGTCTATTCATAACTTTTCAGTATTTTCGTATTTTTATGTTTGTGCTTTCATCTGGTTGGCTGCAATATTAGTGAGTGTGCAAAAAAATAGTTTTGTTAAAATAGTTGCCTCATAGGAGCACATAGACAGTGAGCATAGTCAGCAGATAATTTTTCTGCATGTCTACCAGATTCCTTTGGTATAACCTTATTTTACATAAGCCCTATGGTGTCAATCTCATGTCTAATACTCATTTGAAGCTGCTTTGTCAGGCTGTTTTGAAAAAAGAGTGTTACAGCTTGCTAACAGGTCATGGGATGCCAATAAAGCAAGCACTTGCTTATTCTAATAAAAACATCCTCGCCCCATATTGGATAACTAGCTAATTTTATACAGCCCTAAACAATTTCTGCATTGTTTGAGGTTGGTTGCATTCTTTTAGCAAACCCTCGAGCCAAGGGATGCTTCAATCACAACCCTATGGGATGTGTGGTTTCAACAGCATTTCCATGCCTTAAACTTCCAACATCTTATATTTATGTGACTCAAAGACAAGTAGAGCCAAAGTTGGTGATAACTGGGCATGAATCAACTCCTTTGAATTCTCTTGAGCTGAACTTTGGACTAATCTGTCCAAGGATTTGATACGGAGCAAAACAAAGACAAAGTCAGTTTGTTTTAGCCTGAAGATAAAGTTCTGTCCCCAGAGTTCAGATGATTCACCCTGATGAGCTCAGTTTTGCTGTGGTTAAACTACTGTAACAAAATGGAGTGAGTATAAGAGCTGGTGCATGTAGAAGTAGCTGAGGAATGTCTTCCTACATATTTTGCCATCCTAAAGTGATACATCTGGAAATTATTTTCATCTTTTCATGGGTTCTTTTACCTTTGGGTTATAAAGTGATCAATCCACTTCACAATGGTCATTATTAGTTCTGGCAGAAAGTATTGAATTACATTTGACGACACTGAACTTGTTGGATTTGTGGTACAAGGCGGTCTAAATAGCACTAAATAAGAAGGACGTGAGGAATGATTAAAGGAGGGGGGGGATAAAGAGGGGTTTGCAGTCATAAAGAGAAGGTGGCTGAGGAACAGCTGGGCATTATTTGTCATACATGAGAACTAAAGGATGTCCAGTGAAAAGAGCAAGTTGCAGATTTATTTTAAAATAAACAAGGGGAAGTACTTGTTCACACAATGCATAACTGAGTCGTGACTCATTGCTCCAGGATGTTGTGGATGCCAAAAGCCTACACAGGTTCAGACAAACTCAGGGAGAAGAAATCCACTGAGGGTCATTGAATAAGATAGTTCAGATGCTACCAACAGCTCACAGTTTCTAAAGCACTGGTTGCAGGGACCTAGGCTGGGATGGCACAAGCGGGGAATAGGTAACTGTACATACTTGCTACCTCTTCCCTCAGGAATCTGCTTCTTGTCACTGTCAAAGAGAAGACCGGGCTAGATGGACTTTCTGACTTAGAAGGCATTTGTATTTTGCAAAACAAGCTTATTTGTGAAAGAAGCTGTGGTTGTATTGATGACTTTCCTGTGAGGAAGATTACTGTGAGGGGATCTGCTCTGGGTGTGGGATGTGTGTATGTGGCTCTTGTATCAAATAAACTGATGGTCAATTGTGCATCCAAGTGTGGTAGTGCCATTACTCATTTGCTTTGCTTCCAGGCTGTATGGTGGTTGTGAGCAAAATCACAACTTTTGTCACATGGGGTTTTACTGTGAAGGGGAAGGGAATAGCACCCAGCCAAGGGCAGGGTCCAACTAGCTTTGCTGCTTGGTGGTCTTCTAAGAGGGGAGTGAAGGGAGGAAATGTTGTTTTGGCACATAAATAAGTGATTTATAATAGGGTACTGTAGTGGTTTAACCCGGGCTGAGTGCCAGGGGCCCACTAGAGCCACTCTCTCACTCCCCCTTGCCCAGAGGAGAGAGAGAATATAACGAGAGGTTTTGTTATTTATGATAAGGACTACAGCAGATTCTTTCTTAATCACTGTCACAGGCAAAACAAGACTCTATGTGGGAATAAT